>JAOTRQ010097516.1:0-10399 GCA_028565875.1 Hoplisoma paleatum
CCACCCATCCAAGCGATCAGAATCCGGTGTCACAGGTGTGTAAAATGAAGCACTTCGACGTGCAGACTGTTGATGAAGGTGTGTCGCTCTCAGGATCTTGAATGAATTCCAGCGTGGAGGAGGAACGGTGACAGGATTCCACTCGTACATGTTACATGGATGTACAGAGTGTGGTGTGGATGAAACTCAAACCGTCCTGCACTGAATCCCTAACCTTCGACCCCACCGATAGAAAAACACCAGAGACCGAGACTCGTAACCAAGATCAGTATCTTGTGACATCACAAATGCACTTCTTGTGTGGAGAACGGTGAAAAATCTCCATAAATATAAATGCACTCCTGAACCTCGTGGACCGACCGGTGTAACCCGACGATGATGTCATAATGAACACTGTGGATTAAGAACGGGACGTGACTTAAGCTCATATGTGAGCAGGCGAGCGAATACTTTTGATAATATAATGTACATTTTATAATTATAATGTTCATGTAGCTCAGCTTTGGTTTGCATTTGGTATGTAACTTGTGTCTTTAGTAGCATTCTGATTCTCTTTGTCGAATCTTTTAAAAATCTTTTGTGTTTCACTGCCAGATTTTTTTTAAACAGCCCACGCTTGTAGATGTAGAAGAATTTCATCCACATTGCTCAGATTTGTTTTCAGCCAAACCGCCCGAGCCGTGGAAAGACCTTGAATGAGCTCTCTTGGCCTCGCAGCCCACAGTGCTGTGTGTCTTTGTTCTTTTGTCCATGTTATTCGGCAGGAATGCTGTCCGACCGCCCGACTTTCCCACAAGTAAATTCTGTTTTGGACGCACCGTGGACCGGTTACTGCAGGATGCCGATGAAACCTCTCGAGCTGTGTGGCTTTCAGTAGCACATTTAATAGTCTGTACAGTAGATCGGAATGCCTTTATTTGTTTATTTGTTTTCATTCTTCGCGTATCCCAACTTGTATGGACGTTGGGGTTCAAAGCTCTATGACCAAGTCAGATATCGTACGCCGCCCCTGGAAAGGAACCAATAATGGACGTGTACCCCTAAACTTCTAGACGATAGGTCAAAGCTCTACCCACAAGTTGACTCTAAACAGACTCTTCCACAGATGAGATGTTGTGAGGACTTTGTTTCGAGTTTTGAGAACCTTGAGAGCTTCCAAAGAATTGGCGTGAGGGATCCGTTTAAGCTCCCAGAGTTCATTTTAAAGTCTTATTTACTTTGGTCTCGGCAGTAAAATGGATTTAACAACCAAGCAAACTCTGGTTACTTCTCTCAATTCCGGCATTTTCAAGATTCTCTAAGCATAGTGCAGCCCAGAAAGTGAACCGCTGTCCAGAAGCCTTGCAACCCGGGCCTACAAACCAGTTGTGATGGACAAGGAAGGAATCTTGTTGGACTGTACAGTCCACCTGTTTCTATTTAATACCCGATCTACTTCAGACATCTTGAGGAAAAACGTTAGAAATGGTGTCTAGTCAACGTTCATTTTCATCTCTTTGTCATTCTGACATGAGATCTGATCAAGCGTAGACGTCGTACCGTAGAGATTAAGGTTCTGGCACAACAGGGTTAACCAGCGTTCTGAAATATTTCAGAAATGTTTACATTTTGATTAAAATGAAGTTGTACAGTGATTAGACGTTCGATTAAACGTTCAACCATTCCTGAGACTTTGAGGATCTAGCCGGGCGTCCATTGGCCTTGATCGGTGGTTAACCATTATCCAAAAGTGTCTTAATAAAGACACAGAGTCAAATGACCCTGGGTCAAAGCGCTGGGGCTGAATTGGATCGATTGCATCATAGCAAAATGGCCAAACTTCTTTAGAAGTGGGTTGGTTTGGACATTATTCGGCGGGTTTGATGTCTTGACGTTCTACGCTGCACATTATGGAAAGCCATGTTATTGTTTAACTACGGTTTCGTGTCTAAGGCTGTTCATAAAAAATGAACGTACTGGAAACACGCCAGCCAACTGTGATTAACGGTGACATCACACATTTGTCGAATCATTTCTGCGGTGACATTCATTCATACCCAGAGTGTTGAAGGCTGTGTGGGAGTGGCTGGAGTTTCCAGGTTTAAATCATTGGAAATATTGGTGATCCTTGAACCATGTCACCAGCACGTTGTCTATTGTCTTGAGTCTTGAGTACTCAGCTCGACAGGCCGCACATGGTCTGGGACTGACCTGGAAGTTCTCGGGTGCTAGTGCCTTTCCCTTTTACTTTTTAATCCCTGAGAGTGTCAGGCTGTGATTTTTTTCTTCCCGTTCATGCCGTCGTTCGTCCCTCTAGCTCGCAGAACGGTGAGATAATCGGACGTGTCCGGGCGCATTCCTGCTGCTCGCACCCGAGTGTCATCACGTCCAGGCGTCGTCCTCGCTAAGTGCTAAAATACTTGTAACCTAAGCCCATGGTTGCCCACCCGAGGTGGTGAGTAGCCAAGTCACTTAATATCAGCACTTTTTACTCACTACATTTTCAACACAGACTTGTTCATTTTGTTTTTCATTCATTTATTTAATTAACATATTTATACTTTTGTTATGTTTGTTTTTTCTTTCTCTTGGGAAAACAGACAAAAGTTTGAACTCTACAATTTGTCTGTAGTAGGGATGTAGAGATTCACTGATTCACATCGGTGAATTGATTCACTTGTCTGCGATGCAACTGCACCGGTAGAATCAAGGTGCATCGGGTTTAAATTGCGGGTGAATTTACGGGGCATCGACTCGAACCTTTTTGCATCGGTAAATACCATAAATACCATAAATACCAGGTTAAATCAGCTGTTTTGCTTTCCAGTATCTATTCCTTATTGTAACGTATTTTCCCAGGAAACATTTATTTTTATTGATTTCTTCTTTTCCGAGGCAACATAAACGCACCATCGTGTCCTCAGGTACTGACGCAAGCACGCATGCGTACACGCAACAAAGATGGAGGGAAACCAGTTAGTTTAGTTAGAAACAGACAGTTTCACCGCGGCAGGTGTTTGGACCGAAGGCCGGAAGTATTCTGGTGGTTAGGGGTACGGGGTTGTTGCTGTTGGGTCCATCAATCTTGACGTTATCTTGACCCTGAACACTGTTTTTATAAAACCTTCATGTTCTGAACGGATCTCAGAACCGTTTGCTGGCCGAGTGAAAGATTATGAGGTGCTATCTTTTGTTCTCTCTCTCTCTCTCTCTCTCTCTCTCTCTCTCTCTTTGTGAGAATGTACAATCGTGACTCACATAGAAGATGTGTGAGGAACCGTTCAGACAGATGAGTCAACGCTGGACATGCATCCTTCTCTTTTCTAAACCGGAACGCGTCGTGGTTTTCGGGTGTCAGACAACCAGATGGGTGGATTCAGTGAGAAACCTCGAGCGGGTGGATAAAAATGACGTCTAAAAGTCGTGTGTTCAGTTTTACGACGACGGCGTCTCAGGGGACAGAACTGGTTCTGTGAAGGGAGGTTTGGTGTGAAGGAACGGTGGTGGAGCGACTCTACCTCGCTCCATCTGGGTTCAGATTCCATCCATCCATCCAGTTTTATCAAGGTCAATTTAATAATCCCATCACTCCATCTGGCACCAGCTGGCATAGTGATATCACGTAAAGGTCTGTCCATCCACCCATCCATCCATCTACTTACTCACCCACCCATCCATCAACCCATCAACCCATCAACCTATCCACTGACCCACCCATCCATCCATCAACCCATCCACTGACCCACCCATCCATCCATCAACCCATCCATCCCCGTTTTCTTGCTCAATGTTTGGCTGCTACTTGGAGGATTAAATTGACTCCAGCCTCTTGTTTACAGACACTGTTGGGCCCTTGAGCAAGGCCCTTAACTGTTGGGCACTTAAGGCCCAAGGGGGTGCACATACGACAAATAAAGTTTGATCTTGAGGTTCTAATGTGGCTTCTTTAATGTCATCAAACTTCAATCCTCACCTCAAGGCCGTCAACCCTGTGCTATCCATCACCGTGTTTACGTCATGTCGCCGTTTCAAGACCGACCAAGCCAAAAAAAACCAAATCTCCTTAACCCCCCACCCCCACCCAGCCGTCACGACGCATTTCACAAGAAAGTTGCAAATGCAGGTGGTCTGCAGTGCCAGAGTTCTGTACCGAAACCCCTGTCGGTTTCCTGCCGCCGTATTTGTTGCAGCGCCGTCTTTATTAACTTCATCTAATATTACATCTGACCCTTGACGGTTGTCATCCATCCCGTTTTACAAGATCGTGCTTTTGCTGTAGCGCCCCCTAGGTCATATATTATTTATAGCTCTTTGTCCGTTCACCAGTGTTAAAGCGCTTTATAAATGATGTTGGATTGGATCTTCCATCCTCACCGGTCTTGCTCCATGAATCGTGTCACACATTAACTAAACAGTCTGGATTGTGTTTGTTTAGGAGGAGCGGCGTTCGTTCCCGTACGAGCCAACACTCCCCCCCCCCCACCCTACCCCCCATGTATTAATTCATCCGTTCAGGTTCTTAAGATACCCCGAGTGCTTCCTCCCATTCCAGCAGGTCCACCTCCACCTCCCAGCTTTATACCAGCGGTATAGACTGTACGTTTTTAAGTGTACAGTAATTGTAGTGCGTACTTCCTTAGTCTCGTTTCCATGTGTACCTGAACCTTGTGTGCTCACCGGACCGCAACCTCCATTTTTATTATGATATCATTTTTGATTTTTGTTTAACCGGCTATAAAGGACTCGCCTAACATGTACACGCATGCCCATAAAACCGCACCGCCTCTTCTGTAAATCGAGATTTGTGTTTTGCTTTAGTGGTTTATGGGGAAGAGGTTTCTGTATTGTAAGACACGTATACACACACACACACACACACACAGAGGGCTGCTGATTTCCTTAACCCGGACGCCACATCCTGTGCACAAACGCTGAGACCCAATATGTATCGCATCCTGCTGCTCGGATAAAATCTCATCATGTGCTTCCGGGTCGATGAGGATGATGAGGATGAGGATGGGTGTGTCGTTTGAAACGAGGCCTCTGTGTTGCTCTGATGTCACACGATGACGCGCGAGGTCCTGAATGGGGGTCGAATAACCGCAAGTGCACTTTAAAACTCGATTGCAATCGACACGCGGCAGAGACACTTAATGTCTGGAGAATAACACGCCGTGCTTTCGGAACACATCCATGCACCCGTGCATGCATTATCTAGCTGTACCATCGTATTCAGGGTCAGGCGAATACACTGAACACCAGAACGGGTCTGTCTGTTGCAAGGTTTAGAGACAAAACACACACACACACACAATGACTTAATGGTTAGCCAGGGGGTTTCTGTGGTCCAGTTTTCTTCCCACAGTCCAAAAAACAAGCAGGTAAGGCAAATCGAAGATACAAAATTGATACAAATTAATTTTCTTTAAACATTTTTTTTATAACTTTAAGGTTAAAAAAGTCTGAGAACGTTTTACAAAACTTATCGTTCAAAATAACGTTCACAACCAAAATGTAACGTTTTGGTTAGTTGGGATGTCTTTGGACTGTGGGAGGAAGCCTACACAGTCACGGGAAGGACATGCAAACTCCACATAACAATGCATGTTATGGAACTGTTTGTCCACTAGATGGCAGCAGAGGGTTGTTTCATCTGTCTTACGTGTTTATGACGTTTGAGTCCGATTTTTATTCAACTTTTCACCTGTTTATCTACATTTGTTGTGTTTTTACACTCACAACGTTTAGCAAAGTGTTTTTATTCGAAGCAAAGTGCGTTTATTATGTGCTGCAACGTTTACAAACAGAATAAATGCAAAATTAGTGTTTGACACCTTTGCTAATTAGCAGCTTAGCAGCTAATGTCTTCCCCCTAATGTATTCTTTTGTCTAGCTATTCACTTTTTATTCTCTCTCCTTTCACCCCACAGACCACAAGGGGGAGCACTATAGCCATCGAAACCATGCAATTGCGCACGCTCGTAGTTGAAGTCGTCTCTCCCTGTATATGATGGTTTGGAGATGGTTGTCGCTAAGCTAAAATAAAAATAACCATTTCCCAGTTCTGTACTTTATTTGTGATGCATTTTCATTTATATACGGTTAATAAGAGGTTAATAATAAATGCTATATAATTACAACCGTTATTATTAATGCTTAATAGCATGTTTAATAATAATATCTGGGTAATAAGATGTTAATATGCTTAATAAGATAAATAAACGCTACCATGCGTAAACAAATCTGAACACCGAATCTTAACGATGTTTAAGAATAGAGATCAGAACCACTTTACGTACTTTAATATTATTTTATCTGCTTATTTTGTAATATATTGTACATTACTATTATTTTATGTTTTGAACGGATCTGTAATGATTTTAGAATTCCATTATTGGCGCCGGACGGACGTGAAGTCGAATAAAATGTCTAAAGTATTTTGAAAACGTTATAATTTGTCAGCTGTACAAAAATTGGGGACACTCCAGTTCTTGCCCCCCTTCGAATCCGGCAGTACCGGGTGCGAGCAGACAATCCGACCCCCTTCAAATCTCGTGTGTGGCTTCTATAGCTGGTCTTGTATTTCATGGTACGGATGATGAGCGCACAACGAGAGAGAGAGAGAGAGAAGAACATCAAACGGACGAGTCGGGCGTGTTCCCTCATCACCTCCACCCCCAGCCTGAAGAGGAAGGAATTGGAGGGGGTGGGCGGTCAAAAGTAGGGCACGGGGGTGTTTTCTGCTGAGCAGAATTGAATGGCACGTGGCAGAGCTTTGGGATTGCCGGTTCAGATAGAATGCTAATATCACACACACACACACACACACACACACAGAGATACATGCATAATTGAAGCAAATTATATGTTTTGGCAACCCCATGGAGCCTTGGATGTGTGTGTGTGTGTGTGTGTGTGTGTGTGTGTGTGTGTGTGTGTGTGTGTGTGTGTGTTAAAGAGGTACTTGTGCTACTTAAACATGAGGTTAAGTGCTTTTGTGATTTAAACTTCATTCTATCATGTAAACAATTAGACGTGTGTGTGTGGGGGGGGAGATTCTTATTCCCAATTAAACTTCCTAAAAAGACGTATGTTTATCCTGTGTGTCTGTGTGTGTGCGTGCGTGTATGCACTCACGCGCTCGCCATGCATGTGTATGACTTTCACACACACACGAACTACAAATGAGGGAGATATAACTTGTGTGTGAGTGACTTTTTTGTTGCATATTTTGTGTTACACTATTACACACACACACACACACACACACACACATAGACATTGAGTTAACAATAAGGGGGTCTGGTGTGTGTGTTTGAGGGAGGGAGGCATGGGGTAGCTGGGTGTGTGTGTGTGTGTCCTTATGAGGGATACACTGAGGATAAAAGCTTTCTGTTGCCTGCGGTATGTCGCATAAATTAATTCTTTCCAACCCCTCATTTCTTCTTCCTCTTTACACCCCTCCTCCTCGCCTTCGCCCCCCTTTTATCTACTCATGTAGTCAAGATTCCAGGTCTCGATTGTGAATGCGCTGATGTTTGCTGGTGGTGTGTGTTCGATCTGGGGCTATATGTTGTTGAAACTATTTGTCCATTTGCACCTTCCTTCTGGGATCAATGAAGTATTTCTGATTCCGATTCTGAATGTAGAGGCTCCGTCATGTACAGAGAGCGACTACGTTAACTACAAGTGTGCACGCATCAGTGCTTTGATTGCATGAGTAGCATGAGACGCCACCAGCAGTGTTACAGCATCGCACATTCTAATATACACACATACACAAAAAAAGCTATTTTCAAGCTCCACTACTACAGAGTTGCCACTGTTGGACCCCTGAGTGAGTGTGTGTGTGTGTGTGTGTGTGTGTGTGTGTGATGTTTACATAACGACTCTTGTAAAACAGTGGAGACGTAACGTCAGATTGATCCACAGATGTTAGCTGGCATGCCGGAACTGGTCCCAGTACACCTCCCCAGACTGGAAGTTTGTGGTCGAGGAGTCTTTGTGTGTGTGTGTGTGTGTGTGTGTGTGTGTGTTTGAATTTGCCGTTACTGAAATGGACTTGTAGTAAATGCTTCCCTTGATCGTTTAAATGTGTAAATGAATCGAAAACATTCTGTGTGTGTGCGTGTGTGTGTGATGATTATGATGATGATGATCATGAGGAAGTCGAGCGGGGGGAAGTGTTGGCATCGTGCCTCCAGTCCCCGGAGAATCAGGAGTAATGTAGACTAGCTTCGAGCTAGAGACGGATGTGCGCGGAAGCCCCAAGATCCACTGAACCATTGAGAGGAGCTCAGGAGTCCAACAGTGGCAGCTTGGTGGTAAAGATTCTTCACCTTCCGAGTCCTAGCGCAGCACCTTAACCACTAAGCCGTGTGCCGGCCGAACGATTCTCGTACAGAATGAGTTCATATTGAAACAGATCGAGTGCAATAAGTAAGTAAATAATCAGGAACCTTGTATGTTTTGTTCGGTGTCCATTTTCCTTCTGATCGGTTTAATTTCAGTATCGAGGCGACTTTATAACAGTTCAGTGTGCAGCATTATTGTCATCATGACTCGGTTTGTCTAAATAACTATGAAAATTACAAACGAGCACTTTGACGATAGTCTTGCAGAATCTAACATTATTAATACAGAGACGGAAACGCTGCATTTCTTTATTTCTTGAGATATTATCGGTGGGTTCTCTCATAAGATGTCCGACAAGAGAACCCCCCGATAAAATCTCAGCACCTTCTAACCAGAACAACAGAAGGAAGTGTGAGCGAGTGTAGGGGAAGATGATTGAGCGGAACGGAGGAGGAGCGTTTTATTTCCCATAGCAACGGCGGGCAGCTTGTGTGTGTGCGTGTGTGCACGAGTCAGAGAGAGAGAGAGAACAACCTCCACATTTACTCGGCCCTTCCCTTCCCCTATGTTCTCCGCGATCTCTATATCTGCTCACACAGCGAGACGAGACGAGCGTCTTCGAACCTGACGAGGGAGATCTCACGAGAGAGTTTAACCCATTTGTTCGGAGGACTACAGATTCATTCGAAGAGTCCTTAAACCCTGGAGGAGAGGGGATGGAGCGCCTCAGCTCTCACGGGCTGCCCAGGTTCTCCTGGATCGACACGCTTTACAGCAGTATGTATGATTCGTCCATTTCTCAGCTCCGGTCCGTTTATATGGCAGTTTTGACATCCTTGGGGTATGAAGTGTGTGTGTGTGTGTTTGTGTGTGTTAGGATGATGATAAACTTGAGAGTGATGGTACGGGTACCAGTAGGGCTACTCATCAGTGCCATAAATCGAACCAGAGGCACCTTAGTGGATTTATAGTCAGAAGGTTGCTTGTTTAAGTCCCCCAGTTTTCAATTTCTTTAAATAAGTCACTTCAGACAAAAAGTGACATATAACTTATTTATAACATATTTATTTTTTTATGTATTATTAAACTTTTATTTAATCAGATCGTCCCGGAGATTCAGAATCTCTTTTTTGGGGGGGACCAAGACAGCATCCAAACCACAAAACAAAAATCAACAACACGAGTAACAATGTACATGATCATATTAAAAGAACATTTTCAGCACATCTACACAAAAGAGCCTCTTAAACTAAACAGGCACAAGCCTCCATTACTAAATTCTTTGTAATAGCTTTAATAGCTTAATTCATTCATGGGCTCGAGTGTTTCTGTATGTTTATCCATTCACAAGATGCCGAACAAGAGGATGCAGATTACTGCTGTTACCAGTTAAATCTAATCTAATTATTTTTAGACTTTAACACTTTAAAACACAGTTTGTGTAACCAGGTTTACCTCACATTTATGTTCAGAAACATGGTTGTACATATTTTACTTGGATTTTACACTGAGGCAGTGATTTTCTTTTTGAACCACCAGAGGGCGCAGTAACGCTTATCGTTCTGTTCCGAGTATGAAAACACAGAGAGCACCGTGTTTATCTGTTAGCATAGTTCATATGACGCCTAACTATCGCAAATCATTCTTAATAAACTGATAACGACGACAATTTTGAATAAAAATGTCATAAATGTGAGAAATACTAACAGTACAGACATCAAACGAGCTTTTATTGTTTATACATGCATGATCTTTGGGGTTTTATACTGAATACGGTTCTGAGGTAAAAATGTAAAAGCATTTTATGAAGTATTTCTTTATATTTTTGCTCAGTTTAAACACAAAAATTGGTTTAAATATTGACAAATGTGAGAAACATGAACCGTACTGTCATGACATGAGCTTTAAATCGTGGTTTAAGTTAAAGTGGTTTAAGCTATATAATAAGATCTGTGGAGGTTCAGCGTGTAGTGTGTCTGTATAATTTATATTTATATACACACACACACACACACACACACACACACACACACACACACACACACACACACACACACACACACAC
>JAOTRQ010097526.1:0-10398 GCA_028565875.1 Hoplisoma paleatum
TGTGAATAAACCCTCGCTTGTTTCTGCATATACGTCTCCTAGACATTTTTGGTACACCAACAGAGACATTTCTGACACATCAGCTATTAAATCATTTAAATGTATTTGGATGAGGTGCAGGTTCATTTCCATGTATGATTGGGTTTTGTTTTTAAACCTTGTAAGTCTTGTTATCTCAGCCAAAATCAATCAGTGATCAGTCATTTTTCAATGTTCCCAACATTCTATGATATAAAATATGTATAATAAATATGAAATGTTAGTGATATCGAGTTCATATGACCACATATTATCTTACTGGTCACTTACTTTTAAGGAATAGCTCGCCTTTGTTTTCCAGCCGCATTCCAAAATACAGTCTAGCACTTTTAGCCGGCGCTCCCAACAGGTTTACACCAGTAGCACTAAGGGTACAGAGCACTACACATGTAAATAAATCACCATTCTACAGCGGTAACAAGTATTAAACTGGCTTCACACTTCATTGGCAGAATTCTGAGGGTCCTGACATTTAAAACGAAGCACTAATGACTTGAAATGAAGTCACGAATCGTTAGGACAACAGAACAGTTTATGTAGACACTGACCGGGTGG
Organism: Hoplisoma paleatum; assembly: GCA_028565875.1. NCBI lineage: Eukaryota > Metazoa > Chordata > Actinopteri > Siluriformes > Callichthyidae > Hoplisoma > Hoplisoma paleatum. The sequence continues at coordinate 595 of JAOTRQ010097526.1, forward strand.
AATCGGGAAGCTTTTGGGATCGGAAGCGTGCTCCTTCAGTCATGTTCCAAAATTTATCCTCAAACCCCATCGTTAAAGGGATTCATATTAAAGCAGCGAAAGAGACCAAGTCATTATTCCTACATGCACTTAAATAAAAATAAATAATTCCCGTTTTGTTAATGCGTCCAAAGTCAGGCTTTAAACTCAGGTTAAAGGATTAATTAAACTAACGCGGTGCAAAGTGAATTGAGAAAACGTCGGTAATCTAAGCAGCTGACCAAAACAGCATGGACAGAGCTAAATTTGGAATCCAATAACAGGACAGAAACAATCAGTATACTGGGAAATCAAATACAGGAAACAATATAGCTCAGAAATACACCGAGGATTACAGCAGAGCCAGTGCTGCGAAAAGAATCACAACGAATAAAGTTCAAAGTCAAAGGTTTTCGTACACTTCATGGATAGGAGACGTATGAAAGTCGCCAAATCATTACAACTTTAAAACACTTTTCTTGACTGAAGCAAAATGAAAGAAAAGCATCAGTGAATATATTTGGTAAAACTTTTATTTCATTTGAATGTTTTTGTGGTCGTAAAGATGGCTAGGTGAATTGCATTACCCAAAACGTCCTTAATGCAAGAAGTTCCAGTGTTTGATTTCAAGGTGGCGCAATCTGGGACCCCTTTTTTTGCATTTTTTTGTTCTCTCTATTCAAAATATGTCCATCACTTTGTAATCACCTGTCCAGTTATGAACTGCATCCCTCTCCCTGAACATGACTGGATTAAATTCTGAGATCGTTTTAAAAAGTGACATAAGAGTGACACAATATTTCATGAAATGCTTCAATAGTTCCAAGTTATCTCTCTCTCTCTCTCTCTCTCTCTCTCTCTCTCTCTCTCTCTCTCTCTCTCTGTCTATCTCTCTCTCTCTCTCTCTCTCTATCTATCTATCTATTCATTTATCATCCATTTTCCCAGTTCCTGGGGTAGGACATTAATGTTGGGAGCAGAGTTTTCCGTCCGGATGCCCTTCCTGACGACGACCACCAGTAAGTGGTGGGAACTTGTGACACTACTGGACAATTTCACATTTCCGATCGACCTAGTGCATGTTTTTGGACTGTGGGAGGAAACCGGAGTACCCGGAGGAAACCCACGCTGACACGGGGAGAACATGCAAACTCTGCACAGAAAGTCCCCAGCCCGACCCGGGGATCGAACCCGGGATTTCTTGCTGTAAGGCGACAGTGCTATAACCACTCAGCCTGCCGTACCTCCTCAATAGTTTCATGTTAGTGGTTCAAATATTGTCCGGCCCTCACACATTTTCAACTCACCAGATCTGTCCATCTTTGCAATAAGTTTGGACACCCCTGATCTAAAAGCTTCAGAGAGACACAACAAAACAAAGTCGTCATGTCTTCACGTCCTTGAGCGGTTTATAGCACGGCTAAGATTCAAATCGGCATCCTTCTGATTCAACATCTCAGACCTCGTGCTTCAATTCTCTTCTGACTGAATGAGCACTAATTCTGAAACACTCCAGTATTATTTGGAAGGAGTGAATTACTCGGGTAAAAAGATCAATATTTCATTTATTCACTCACTTAACACTAGATGCATTTCGAACAAGGCAAACCACCGAAGCCTGGAGGAAATCACACACTGACTCTGAGGACATATTCAGAACGTTTTTATGGAAAGACTTATTAATAAATGTATTCATTATTTTTTTGTTTATTTAGATTTTTTTTAATGTCATGCTTTATACATTAGGCATCATTCCCAACAGGACACAATCATTCATCACACAGTCACATCAAACAAAGTTATAGATCATTTTTGTATCTTCTATTTGCCTAATCTGCAATGTTAGATACAAAAATATTATTAGACTGTCGGAGGAAACCGGAGCGTCCAGAGAAAACCCACACAGACATAGGGAGAACATGTAAACTCTGCACGACCCCATGACTATAGTCATATTGTGAGTTTTTTTACAAGCTATTACAGATTTAAAACCACTTACACATTTAATTGTTTAGCAGTAATTGGAGAACTTGTGTGCTTGTGATCTGAAGGTTGCTGGTTCGATTCCAAGAGTCAAAGGTGACAACTGAAGTGTCCTTAAGCAAGGCACCGAACCCCTAACTGGTCCTTGTTTGCTAGTGTGTGTAAATAGGTGTTTAACCGACCACAGATTTTAGATTGTTAAACTAATTCCTAAGTGTGTAAAATTGCAATGTTGAATAAAATGTCATTAAATTGAACGAACTTAGTTAAACAATCGACACAAACTTATTTAACTTCTACTGTTCTACAGGAGGTGGAAAGAAACCTGATTGGCCGTAACGGCTTCACAAAAAACCCTTGCAGAACATGTTCGAGGGCAAATGTTATCAAATCCAGATACACATAATGTATACGAGACACATGACGAGCTCCAGACTGTGTTTTCCTCAAGAAAATAAATGAAAGACAGAAACATTTGAACAATATATGTAAATATATTTTGATAGTATAAAGTTTAATAAACAATTTTAATTGTTTATGCTCAGAATAGCGGTTTGGTGGACGGCATCATCGCCTCTTTGTCCAGTCTGAGAATGAATATCAGATGCATCGCAGAAATATGTAGCATCTTCTTTATGTCCTGATTTGTATTGTTGTTTTTTTGTTTGTTTGTTTGTTTGTATTTTACTTCTGTTTGTGCGTCCAGCTCAGATGCAGCAGTGAACAGATTTCATTTGGAATTTGGCAGGTCTCATTTCGGATTGTGTGTGAGCGGTTTGGCCGAGTAATCTCGGTCTGAATGGTTGGAGTCGATCTTAATTGCACTGGAGAGGTCCGAGATGAGAGTGCCAGGATGAATACGGGAGAGTGAGACACACAGAGACACACACACAAACACACACACACAGAAAGAGAGACTGGCATGGCTCTAGACTGGCCTGAAAGATAAAGGTAGTAGAACTACTGTAGAACTGTGTTCTGTAGGAAAATCAACATTTGTGCATCATTTTCCTGCTTTAAACAACAACTTTGTGCTTAATTGTTTACCCGCTGCCTAATACACCACAGCCAGAGGGAGCTATAGCACTCAAGTCATTCATCAAAGTCATGCAAGTCAAGTTCATTGCAGATCCTGAAATCGACCTTGTGTCTGTGTGTCTCTGTGTGTCTTTATACCCTGCAACAGGCTGCTGACCTGTTCAGGTTGTCGGTGTATTCGCCCAGCGTGTGTCACCCCACAACCCAGAAAAGATATAGAAGAATAAGTGGCATACCTTGATAAACAATAACTGAATGAATATTTAATAAACAGTCATTAAATCACAAAGTCACATTATAATATGGATTTGTGCAGTGAAACACACATTTACACACTAATGAACACACACTAGGGGGCAACAGTGAGCACATGTGCAACAGCAGGGCAGCGATAGTCATGCCACATGGGGAGCATTTAAGGTTTTGCCCCCTTGCTTAATGTCATGACCTGTTGATACGCTGAATCGAACCGGCAACCTTCCGGTCACAAGCCCAGGCCACAGTCTATAACGTACTATTATCTGGCAACCATATTTCATTTTATTTTCAATTTTTATGTAATTTGTTCATATTTTCATATTTTTAAAAGCCATTTATATTCAAATGTGGTGCAATTATACTTATACTTAAGTAAAAGAAAAGTTTGTAATATATCTATACACACACACACACACACACACACACACACATACATACACAAACGACTTAATTACAGTAACACAAGTAAATGTAATTAGTTACTGTGGACCTCTGATCCCTCTCACTTACCGGTACTGTGAGGACGAGATAATCAGTGATATTCACTTCAACTGTCATGATGTTATTATGCCTGGTCTGTGTAGATCGTAGTAATATACACATCGATGAAGCACTGCTAAAGGCCAACTTGAAAATGTAATAAACATTTATTCAGCCCGCACAGCACCAAGAATAACATTTCTGTTCATCAGTGACACTTTTATTATCATTTTTTTCCAGATGCCTACCCAATCTCTGAGGTGGTTTACAAGTGGACCCAGGACCCTAAAACATCTGTTGTGGTAGCGGAGGATGGTTCACGTCTCAACCAGTACCATCTGGTCGGTCAGACAGCGGATACTGAAGACATCAGTACCAGCCGAGGTACGACACACCCTCAACCTCAACCTCACGGAATCCATCCACATCCACATAAACATCTGTCAAAATCATGCAGCAACCGAGCATGTAATGGATCCTGGGTTTTGGTGGCTGGATTACAATAGGTAGAAAAGGAAAATTGATATTTCAAGATGAAAATATTTTATGCACTGACATAATGAAGATCGGTCTTGTTTGGTCAGTTTTAATATGGTACTGCATAGGCCAGTTGACAGACCTGCTGGGACCCGGAGCATGAAGGCTTCACGAGGTCCCATAGCCGATATAAAACAATTTAATAGCGCTCTTCTAAGGGCCCCCTCTGACCCCGAGGCCTGGGACAACAGACCCGATCGAGTACAAATCAAGATCCGGTCATTAGCGTCCAGCTGTTGCTACATTCAGACTCGGAGAAGCAAGAAAAATGATGTAGATAAAGACACAAGCACCGGAGGGAGGGAAAAAACACTTATCCCTGTCTAAAGCACCGGATCTGCAGGGTTTATCCATGTGCTTCCCTCCATCGTTCTAGTTTCAAGTGATGCCAGTAAGCCGTGATGGACAGAAGCCAGCCTTGAATCATGTAGATAAGAGAGGGTGGGAGTGTGTGTATGTGTGTATGTGTGTGTAGGGTAAAAGGGAGGGGCATCTGCTTAATTCAGTTACATAAAGAAGAGCGGTCATACACTCATCATAGCTCACTCGAGGTCTAGTCGTTGGTCATTGGCGTTTAGATACAGAGTAGTTTGCTCTGTATTGGCGTTGAGGACTCACAACTTATCCAGGCTCAGGTCGACACTAGAGTGCACTACTTTAGGCACCTACAAGCCAGTTCAGTGTCGTTAATAGCCTAGCACCTAGAACACTATCGGGTTATAAATGTACTTTGAGGCAGAGGATCAGTAATTGAATGACATCCCTGAGAGGTTTAAGGCTGTGCACAAGAGTGTCTAAAAATAACATTTCTTTAAAAACATGGATCTTTTTTATTTTCTTGGAAACATTTTTGAGGTCAGGTCTTCAAGATTGAAAAGACCTTTTGTTCAGGTCATTGTCCGTCCAAAGCACCAAAATACTTAAAACTGTCTAGTATCTAGTTCATCGAAAAACATGAACAAATCCAGCGGTGTGACCTAGCCTAGCCTCTGTGGTTACTGTCTTGCCTTTCTGTCATTTCCCATCCCTCCTTAAAATGCCAACTCCACTAACATCTACATAGGCTAAACGCTGTGAGGCTATTAGTGCTGCTAAGCTGGTTCAAAACCTTCTTTACGAGATCAAGAATAGATTCACCAAGACTGTACTGGGAACGGCGTGGAATAGAGACGGTCATAAGGAACCTCAACACGAGGTGTCTGCAGGATGTGAAATCATCACAGTTAAGCATGAAAAAGCAACATTTAGAAACAAGATCACAACCCTAACTAATTTATAAGAGCTTGAGAGAAACGGTGTGTGTATAGGGCCACATAAACAACAAATGAAATAGAAATACACACAGAAGTCCATCTCATAGACACATTTTAAACTGCAAACTAAGACCAGCATGCATGCATCAACCAAAGGGATTAGAGATGGTTCGATTAAACACTGGATCCTCACCGGCAGCATCATAATATTATCACTAGCAACTTGAATAAGAAGATTCACCCTTTGCATGACAATTATAAAAGACTAGATCTAAATTTAAGGCCAAGGACATAACAAACACTCACCAGTTGACCATCATGGCTGCGTTGTTCTCTGCTATAAACGGAAGCTCGCCATAAACATTCCACAAGCTGAACACTAAGATCCACCACACCGACATGTTGGTTTGATAGTTACCATCCATTTCCAGAAACATCCTGGTCCTGAACGTGCAGTCCTTGTTGTTTATGGGATCATGGAGCCGGGGAGAAGATCTTTTGCCTCCTTAAGTGAAGACATGGTTGCCACGCAGGTCAATCATTAGCTCGATTTTTATTCTGGAAAGTGTTCAGTTAGTTTCCACGTGTTTATTTGTTAATTCAGTTGAAATCTGGATCACTTCTTGATCCGTGCCCTGGTTATAACTGTGCATTGCTTATACAAGGTGCCCTAGCTGAGTCAACTGGTTAAAACTCTGAGCCAGTGAGCGAGACAGCAGCAGGATGCAGATCAGGGATTAGTACGACACAAAAATCCGATTTTGCAGAGAGAACGCGGCCATCATGAGTGGATTTTTCTTAAGGCTATCGGTCTCTCTGGTTTTATGGGATCTTTTTAAAGACTCCGATGCAATCACTGCGTATTTAACAGCATAGACTTCTTCTACTTCTTCTTCTTAGATTGCAGCTGTTGTTTGATTACTTGGCTGTATGAGTACAAAGTATAAGCACAAAAGCTCCAAGCCTGGTGTAAACGTACAGAAATCCTTTATGTTTGACACATTATTACAATATGAAGCTTAATTCAGGTTATTATAATCCTCATGACATCAGCAGGTTTGTGAAAGCAGGCACGAGCATTTCCTCCTATTAAGACTTTATTTGATTTATATTTGCAGCCACTACTTTAACTTTTATAAGATTTCCATTTCATTTATTATTTTATATTTAAAAACCCTACGTTTTTATTTGAATTTAATTCATATGCATGTGCCTATATATAATATTATATATGTTTCATTATTATCAGTGTTATTATTATATATTAGGCTGGTACAGTATCTAGATGTGTAGCACCGTCGTCTCACAATGAGAAGGTTTTGTGTTCGTTTCCCATCTGGTTTCCCATCTGGTCCGTTCTGTGTGGAGGTCTGTGTGCCCAGATTTCCGTACAGTCCAAAAACATGCAATCAGATTTATTGTGGTATTTATATTGTTAGTATGTTCTAATGTTTTAATATAAATTTACTGTAATTTCGTCATTAAAAACATGTGATACTGTAACTTACACAAAATGATTATTATCATTGTTTTAAGTTTGATGTTGTTAACATTTCGTTTTATACTAGATGGAACAACTACAGCTATGTGCATACGAAGTTGGGGAGCAAATAAAATGGACCGAACTGTATCTTGGAGATGGTTTTTGGATCAAGTGTCTAAAATTACAATGTTAAATAGTGAAATCAGACAGAAATTGCATTTAGTGTCATACATGCAATGACAGAACGATGCACCACAATGACACCCCTTTTATACTGGGTTTACCCACCATCAGTGTTCAGCTGTTTTACTCTAATATCATGAACATATCCATCAACGTTTAATTAAAATAATCTATGAATCTCTTCCAATTACTTTTCTTTGTAATCTTTGTTCTTTATTTATCTAACTGTCTTTTTCTTTCTTTTACAGGCCAGTACACAGTAATGAGGGCGCACTTTTACCTAAAGAGGAAGATCGGTTACTTCGTAATCCAGACCTACATGCCCTGCTTTATGACCGTCATTCTATCCCAGGTCTCCTTCTGGCTGAATCGAGAGTCCGTCCCTGCAAGAACAGTTTTTGGTGAGTGTCTCAATAATGTGCATGATGTACTTGCTGATGTTGTCGAGGAGCTGGATGACTGTATGATGAACAATGTACAATGATGCTACAATACACTTTATGATGCTGTAATTTCAGACATTGTGGACTGACGAGGTCAAAACAAAACAAAAAAGAAAATAAAATGCATAAAGTGCTTTGATTTCTAGAAAGAGAAATACATCTGATATTTTCAGCATTTAGCAGACGTTTATATCTAAAATAATTTACAATTATAACGAAACATCGTTTTGAGTGATTATGATCCTGGCCAACACTAGAGTGCCAACTTGGTGGTCGTTGGACTTGAACCAGCAACCTTCTGGTCCAGTACTTAAGACACTATTCACTGCCATACATGATCATTTATATTTTTGTATTTCACCCCCTTGGAATTCTATCTGCATTCGGAGCGGTATTTAGATATTAAGCTTTAAATATTTTGCTTTCTGAAATAGCTAAACTGATCCATGGAACGAGTCTCTTTTATTTTTTTTTATTAAAAAACCCCATAGAACTAAACACACACTCACACACACACACACACACACACACACACACACACACACCTAACATAATGTTAAAAAGTCGTGACAGAATAAAAATATCTGAATAACTGAAATTTTCATAAATGTCAGATAGAACCTTATAATTCCGAGGAGACGATTTGGCATTTAACAGAAGCTTTTATCCAAAGTGACTTAAATGACAAATGACAGCTTTGAGCAATTGAAGGTTCATGGCCTTGCTCAAGGGTCCAGCAGCAGTAATCTGGCAGTAGTCTTGGGGTCAGCACAGTTTGATTACCTGTCCAGTACCTTTTGGACTGGGCTCATGAATGAAACCAAATCAAGACCTTCTTGAAGCTTTATTGTACTCTGGAACTTTGTCTTCAATCTGCAGAGTTTATATTAATTGGAAGTACGACTTTTGTTTGATGATTATATTAAATATTACAATGGAACCTTGACTCATGAATTTCATCTTTTCTTAAGTCTTAATGTCTGTATGTTTTTTATGTCTATAATGACTCGTTCACATAAGAAATATTGTAACGGAGTTCATTTTAAAATGTCTGTGTTGGAACTAGTTCCCCCGTCTGTGGTTAACGTGATTCGCTTGATAATTTTTAGCCGTGAGTGGCATTAACCAAAAACTCTCACTTACACACTGACGCCAGAAGGTCTGAATCATTCCGAGAGAGTCGTTCATTCAAAAAGAATCATTACTGTCATACACCTGAGTCATGTGAGCCCTGAATCATTCTCATGCTGTGAAACTTGTGTGTGGACTTCAAGAAAATGATATTATATCTTATATATATATAATATATAGCATTGGCCTAAATAAAGCAATTTCTCTTTTACTCTTGAGAATCTTTGCCACACATTTATAAGTAAAATATTTTAAGGCTCTTTGAATTGTTATCAGAAGTTTGTGATATGATTATAAACATTATTTCCGACGTGTTTTGCGGTTTTAAATATATTCTTTTAACAGCCGCTATGGTGTCAGCCACTGATTTATTGTCAGTTGCAGTTTTTTATGAAGTAATAACTTTATAATGATATATTATTTTCCTTTACCACCATATTGATATTTTATATTAACTGAATTTAGCAGACGCCTTCATCTAAAGTGACTAACAATTTCAACTAAACACCATTCTTTAAGCAATTGAGGTTAAAGGTTCTGGCTCAGGCGCCCAACAGTGGCAACTTGGTGGTAGTGCAGCTTAAACCGCCGACCTCCTGCTCGTTAGCACAGTACTCTAACCACTAAGCCATCACTAAACAATACATATTTTTCATTAATCTTGTTTTTGTTTTGTTTTTGTCTCTAAGGAGTGACCACGGTGTTGACCATGACCACGCTCAGCATTAGTGCCCGGAACTCTTTGCCCAAAGTGGCTTACGCTACAGCTATGGACTGGTTTATTGCGGTATGCTACGCTTTTGTGTTCTCTGCCCTCATTGAATTTGCTACGGTCAACTATTTCACCAAACGCAGCTGGGCCTGGGACGGCAAGAAAGCTCTGGAGGCTCAACAGCCCAAGGTGAGTAAACATGTGAATCTGTGCTGTGTGTGTGTGTGTGTGTGTGTGTGTGTGTGTGTGTGTGTGTGTGTGTGTGTGTGTGTGTGTGTGTGTGTG
>JAOTRQ010097537.1:0-10398 GCA_028565875.1 Hoplisoma paleatum
GTCACATACATAGTTATACACAGTACAACCGGCAGTGAAATGCTTTATAACTACTCCATCCCAACACTCGAAATTACAGCCAATGAAAATAGATTATAAATGTCAACAATAATTGTAAACATTAAGTGTCAACAACAATTTAAAAAGTAATAAAATGTAAGTTATAAAAAAAGAATAACTGTATATGTATATTTAAATAAAGTGACTGGTAGTTAAAGTGACTTAGTGTCCAAGAATGTCCAAGTAATTATAAAATGACCAGTAAATATCAAAGATACAAAAAAAGAAATATTGACTGTATAAAAAAAACAGTGAGTGAGCTGTCTTGCTGTCTAAACATATAATGTATAAACACCACCATGCCCTCACTCACTCACTCACTCACTCTCACACTTTCTGAGCACCTACAAAGCTGAAATGGCTCCGTCATTCCCTATCATGTCCTTGGAAAAAGTAACGTGGCTCGTTTGATACCACCAAAAAAATGCAACGCCCCAAAAAACATTTAGTAGTCACATACCAATGCCAATCATGCAATCTTTATCTATCTATCTATTCATCCATCCATCCAACAATCTCTTTTGTTCACTAGGGGGCCAAAGCTCTCACTCATCCCTCACTGACTCGTTATTAATTCCGAATCCCTACAGTCCTGTAATTTGGATTCGGGTTTTCACTTTGCTACGTTGCATCATTCCATCTATACAGACATATGCGTTCACCAAAAGGTCAAGGGTCTCCTTCCAATTTCCCATCACGAACGCTCAGGGGTGAACCTCTCTCTCTCTCTCCCCATTAGCCATGCGCAGCTGTATTATACCCAGCCACACACTCGCTCATTCAACAGTCCTTCCAGTGCGGTTGCACTGCGCACATCGTGCTCTCCGGGGCCTCCCGGGATCACATCTCACCATTTGGTAGTGGGTTCATTTCTTACACGTTTCTTCAAATGGTCAAGACATTTCTATCAACTTATCCACTGTAGCAAAGCACATGCATAGAGCTAGCTGTATAATCATCTATAATTAAGAACCTTCTAAAAAATGCATTGAGGATGTGCTTCATTTCATGAACCTTGCTTTACGAAAAGCACAGATATCACAGATTTCACATATTTTTTACACCACAGATATTAAATAGCACTTAGAAGCGGAATGACGGTTTTCTTTAATTCCCCCCAATTTTTCTTCCGATCTAGTTGTATCCAGCGACCTTATTGCCGTTTATTTTTTAACTTAGGTCTCTCACTGTACTGCCTGCCAATTATTATATTGCCTGATGCTGTACCGTTCATGACACTGCTAGATTTCACAATATAATACAATAAACCCCCAAAATTCGGAACGCAATACAGATGTTACCCCTTTTATGTACTGTAATTCCTGCAAGTGCATTTTTCTTTCGTATAAAATAAAGTAACAGCAGCTGATCAGCAGCATGGAGAAACAAATAACACTCTTGTGGTGAAACCTGTAAAACCTCTGAGTATAGGGTTATATCAACATCCCAAGCCCAATTTTACGGTTGATTTCATATGAAGGTTGGCTGAATTTGCGTTAATACTTTTAATATGTGTATCAACCACTTCTACCTGACTTTGTGGGTGTTTACTGTATTGCTTTTCTATTATTACGAACAGTAAAGACTAACCTCCCCTTCCCTTCCCTGACACGTTTGCAGTAATCTACTGCATCTTCTCATCGACACAAGGCAAGTTTGCATCATAGATCAGCTTTATGCACATGTTAATCAGTCTCACCCTTAATCATTTAATACGTTATCTCTCATCTCTGAGCAGGTGCCATCAAACAGCCAACAGAGGTTGCAATTTCATCAGGAACACCCAGAGCGCCAGGTGCCAACGCTGAGCTTCGAACCGATGAGCTTGAAATGTCATCTCTGGTGGGTTAGTGTGTTTTTTTATGTTGAAACTTCTCGCTTGTGCTAATGCTGCTAATAAATCTCATAAATAGGGAGGTAAAGTACAATAGATGCAAAATGTATACTTGCATCACATCAGTAATCACTTTCTAATGGACTGGCATAATAAAATGCAGCTGCAGCTGTGTTAAAGATTTGGCAACCTGAGGTAAAAATAGCATGGTTTGCCATGACATGTTAAATCAATGCTAATAAAAATGGCATTAATAAAGAGTGAGATTTGTTCTAAAGCTTCCTTTATAATACAGGTCTGCAATTTGAAAATACAATTTGAGATATTCAACTGTCAACAACAACAACAACAACAACAATAGAAAAAATGTTGATGTTCCGCTATCAAACGAGCCCTGAGATTTTAAACACTGGTTTGAATCTCAGCTCTGCTTCCATATATCATTCACAAATCCATTCACAAAAACAAAGATTATTCAGGTACACTGATTTAGGCAGCAAAATTTAGGGTTGTATCCCAATCAGCACTTGAAATACCAGCTTTGGCAGTCATAGTCCGTGCATGGCATGGTCTCTTGTCTGTAACGGTAATGCCAAGATCAGGGATAGATGAAACATTGGCCAGATGGTAGTACACATGTTGAATGCAGCAGGTATTATCAGGCATAGATATCTGAGTGACTGAAGGGCAAATTGGACGTCAGAGCAAGTGAGGAAGGTCGACCGGTCAGACAAATCGTGTTTTCTTTAAGACAGTACGACAGGTAGGGCAGAAATATATTTGAGATGTTATAACACTAGATTTTAAACATCCAACAGCCACGGAACAGCATTGGAATGAACTGGATCATCAATTGAAGCTTTCCTAACCAGTACAATATTAGAATCACGATCACAATGTTTTGCTTGATCTTTCTGTGCCGTTTAAAAGGACAAAGAGCTGTGACTGGTTCTCTTGTACCTACCCATAATCCCTAATCCAATGCTTATAAGTCAAATGCTGAAAAGTTCTATGTTTGTATATGTGACTAAGGCTTTCACAGCACCATCCTGGAATGCTCAGCTCCTGTCCCATGCTTGCTCGGTCCTGCTGTGAACCTTGGCAGAATAAAGCCTTTACTGAAAATAAATGATGACAAGGGATGCTCTGATCTGATACCGAAAACTGGCATGGCGCTGGATCCAAGCTGAAATGCTAACCTGATATCAGATTGGATTTGACATCGGGTCAGTTTATTCGCTGATTTCTACCCGGAGTGATCGCGGATCTCACAGACGTACGCCGTCTTAAAGCACACAGCATTTATTTGACATTTACATAGGTTATTTGCAGACCGTATTATCTTGATATCTAAAAGTCATCAGGCAAAACAATTGTGTTTGAATGTGTGGCCACTGACAAAAATCTTCTTAGTGTGACAACTTAAAGGCAAACTTTAAGCTCTCTCAGACATCAACGATTACTCGTCACACCCTCCCAAATTTTAAAGAAAAAGGCGTACTATAATATACTGTAAATTTGCCTGTAGCATAGTATGTTCAAATCATAGCTGTAGCTTGTAATTAAGCGCAAGCATTAGCCTAGTGGTTAAGGTACTGCATTACTAATCAGAATATCAATCCAGAAGTTCCACCTTGGCCAGATCGCTGCAGTTGAGTTCGTAAACAAGGCACTTAACCCTCAAAAGCCCTTAATCCAGACATAACCCGGTGGTTACAGAACTGGGCTTGTGATTAAAAGGTTGCCAGTTTGATTCCTAGAACCGACGCTTCATAACTGAAGTGTCTTTGACCGTATACTACGTATTATATAAGTCACTTTGTATAAAAATGTCTAATAAATGCTGGAAATTAAAATCTAATTTTATTGGCTTGATGTCTAAACAGACGTTGTTGGCTACATCAGAGAAGTTTGTAAAGGTTTAGCACCTTGCAACGGATTCGTACCCTGTCCAGGTGATTTAATGCTGCGCACTAGATTATTTTGAAACCTAATTTAAAACATGTACCTTAGTGGCTCTACTCCTGAAATACAACATACTTTAAGTATGTTTATACACATTACGGCGACCTTCCTATTGTTCTTTCTTTCCTCTTCAGCAACCCGAGCTACAGTAGCTTGACTGATGAATCAGATCACAGCGGCCAGCCTTCATTTCCTAAGTCGCCCATGACCCTGTCACTGGTTTCCCACTGTTTCTTCCTTGGACCACATTTGATATACACTGAGCATTGCACAAGCGCTACATTGTGTGTCATCTAACCATCACTAGTTAGCCATCATCAAAGACAATCCAATCTTTAAACACGTCCATTTCTCCTGCTTTTCAAAATTTTGGATAAAATGTTCACCTGATTCCCAAAACTATATATTCCACGTACAGTCAGCTACCTGTCAGTGGTCATATTGTTCTACCTAGTAAAAGCACATAATTATCAATTAATTAATAGTGTATTCCTATCTGGTATGCACATCTATTGAACTTTAAGCTACGTCTAGCAAACATAATACATTTAAGCTATACAGTGACCCTCATCCCACTCCCACTGTCCAGATGTCATTACTGTATAGTCTACAGTAGTAGTCTATAGTAACTAGTGTTGATTCAATATGTAGCAGTTGCAGCAGTGATGTTGCGATTTTTCAGCACCTTAATATCAAAGCTGGGTTGAGAATACTGTTCCAGTCCTAAAATACAAGCAACATACAATAAACTATGTAGATGAATATTCAATGTACACTATTTTGAAACGTATACAAAAATCAGCACAGGATTTGCCTTTGTAATGAAGAGCTCATCTCTGTGATAATGAATGTACGTACCACATAGGTGTACCTAATATATTCTCAGTGAGTGTATATACACACTTAATTGTGATTAATTATCCTTGTAGTGCTTGTAATTAACAATGATTGATGCTGGTACATCCCGTTGTCAGATTAGACCTGCTTTTTTTATCCATTTGTGCAAATCTGAAAGAGATTTTTGTATAGAAGGGATATACGACCATGTGAATGTGACACAGGTCTCCTATATGAAAAGGGCCCAGTGTGACCCCATAACGCACACACGCCTCGCACTTATTCCTACTCACACTGACTGCTAGTAGTACCATATTAGAGCTTTATAAGTACTGATGTTGTTTAATGATCAAAATAAAAAAAATCAGAAAATAGATCCGGGCATCTTTAATGATGAGCGTTTGGCATGACATGTTAATCCCTGTATGGCAGATTCTACAGCCCATCACTGTTTATTTTCCTTGTACTCATCCTAACATCTGCACTGATGTGTTTAATTAAAGCCAATACTAGATATAGTACAGTTTGATATACTGACTATATGTTTATAACCCGGTAATGAACTGCACTAGGGTAACGACGCATTTCATTTCATATAGTGCGCGCTGCGCGCTGCGTAAAGCGCTTTTGCGCATTTATTGACGTCCATTCATAAACCCCGAAACACAGCCGTACTGGAGTCGGAAACGTAAACATTTTACGCATTATCTCAGTATCCTTGTTCGTTCCCCAATGCCGCATCGTTTACCCCGTGAATGAAACGCGTCTGGGTTCGGTATAGGCTATTACGAACGTGCGTTCCAGATCGGCCGGACGGCGCACGCTTTTCTAAACGGTTGTGCGGCTTTTCTGAGTTAAAAAAAACCGGAAAGAACCGGACGATCGTTCGCGTCAGAGAGAGGATGTCAGTACAAGAAAAAGAAAAGTGGTTATTCTAGTCTAGCCAACGCGGTCGATAGGCGCGTAGTGGGCGCACCGTGCGCGCATCGAGAATAACCGGAGTGCGTTATGTTGGGTGCTGGTGTTGGGTGCTGCCCACCTTGCAGAGCTGGAAGTGCTCAGACTGGAGGGTGTCCGGCAGAATGAAGTCGTTTTCCTTTGCTCCAACGTGCGGAGACGGTGCGGGTGAAGAAACAGCCGTCAGACCGTCCAGCACCTTCCGAATATTAAACTTCTTCATGATTCTCGACGGGGGAGAAGGATGGAGCGACTGAGACCGGAGCAGCAATTAATAGATGGGGGAGGATGGGGAAGCCGTTTTGGCGATCTTAACGTTCCGCGTTAAATTGCTCATATTAGAGTCCGTGATGTACCGTTACGTCCATTTCATCAGGTTGACAACAATTTTTTTCAGCAGTGTCTGGTTGACTAACTGCAGCCTCTCTCTCTCTCTTTCTCTCTCTCTCTCTTTCTCTCTCTCTCTCCGTGTGTATATATATTTATTTATATTTTCTCTCTCCTACTCCGTATCGCAGTCTGTCGCCCCGCCCTCTCCGCGCCGCTCAACTCGCTGCAGAGTTGCGCATGCGCAATGCGTACCCGCACCCGGATGTTTGAAGATGATAATAAAAAAGGCGCTGCCGAACAGCGTGGAGCGCCAGTTCTGCACCTGTCAGCCGCAGGGGAGCGTCCTTACCTGATCTGCTTCAATTTCGGCATCACACTGATCTATAATTACATTCCTTGCACAGTAGCCTGTTGGGAATTCGACGATCAAATCAGTTTACTCGTGGTTCTGGTACTTGCTAGCTTACACACACACACACACACACACACACACACACACACACACACACACACACACACATATATATATATAAAGTGTATTTCATATTTGTGACGAACCATCACTATGACATATATATATATATATATATATATATATATATATATATATGTCATAGTGATGGTGTATATATATATATATATATATACTATAGTGACATTTGTGATGTTAAGGGTCAATTGTATTGTTTTAAAAATTTATATTGTAACAAATTCCACTAACAACAATACAATGGTTCTTTTTCAACAGGCCATAATTTACTGAAAACTATTCATTTTTATTTCATTTTTTGTTTAGTAGAATGCAATAAAATCCTTAATGCAATAAATAAATGTTATGCATTTAAAATCTAATAACGGTCTGACCCTAGCATAAGAGGAAGGTTAAATAGCTTCGGGGAGGAACAAAGAGGCGAATTTGAGATTATATGTTTTTGAAACATAAATAATTTAAGAGAATGTGTTTTGACTAAAATAAGTGGTGTGGATTAAGTCTATTATTTATAGAATAAATAAACACTGTTTAGACATATTGTAGTTAAAATGAAAACATGACCTGATCAATTATATTTTTCAGAACTGTAAATAAATATGGTCAATACACTGGCCATGTATAACATAATGACCACTGACCGGTAAAGTAAATAAGGTGGTCCATCGCAAGACGTTTTGCACTAAATGATGATGCACTAAAAATGGCTAAAAAATGATGGACACTGTGCACACTAAAGTGACACCATTTTATCAACAGAAGAGCCGGGACTTTTGACAAGTTAATAACAGCTAGCGCTGAATCGGAAGCGGCGGCAACAGCTTTGTTTAAAGGTAAATAGTGTTAATGAATTTATTCAATAATAGGGGTAAACCAAAGCAAATAAAGATTAAATAGAGGCCAGAGAATCAGTCAAATGTTAGTCCGTCACTTACGTGAAATGTAGTTTGGGACACACATACACTTCTCATCATGACACATGTTTGTGGGTGGGATATATTAAAAAGTAAGTAAACATTTAAGCAACAAAGTAGGTGTGCTCTAAGCAGGACAATTGAGTGAGTATAAGGATTTGAGCAATTTTGACAAGGGCCAAATTTTGATGTCTTGATAAGCAGTTTGCACTTTGGACTGGTTTCATATGAGATATCATTTCATGAACTGGTGGAGACAAGTTGAATTAAGAATAATGCTTACAACAGCACAATTCCAGCATGCTATCACGGTACATTAAACACACTTCTTTATTTCAGTTGGTTGGGCAAATTTCAGGTAGGGGTGTGTGACACACCCATTCGTTTACACTTTCTTGGCATAGAAAAAGGCAGTATGGGCAGGCTGCTTTCCTACCTCAAACATCTGTGTTCAATTAACCCCGTACCTAATTAACAAATCCTGAAGGTGAAGACCTACTCATGTGAAGTAGGGCTAGGCAAGCCAGGAAGTCGTAATGCATACAAATATGTCCTACCTTCCATTTCTTGGTATCTCATGTTGATACGGCAGGTTCAGAAGACTTGTAGGTGCCAAAATTACGCATACGTACACTAAAGCAAACGACACCCAAAGTCAAACAAGAAAGTCAAGAAAGTGATTTGTTTTTGGTACCTTATCAACTCTCCTTGGGGAGATGATATGAAATTCTCTCCTGAGAGAAGTCTTTCTGGAATCTCTCTCTTTCGCTATTGCTCTAAGTCCTCATTGTGCTTCGATGTGCTTTGTTATGTCTCGCGTGGATGTGTTGTTGCGATGTGCAAGGTCGTTTTGGCCTCTCCTCACACTGTGATTGAAAGATCACAATGTGGGGGTAGGTCTTTTTAACCTAACTTTCCTGTGTCATTTCATTTTTCTGTCTGTAGGCGGCGCGTGAAATTCGCTGTAGGAGAGGAACGCATTTCAGATCTTGTAATATAGATTTGACAAATAAAGCTTCTTTGACTCTTTGACCCCGTGTTGCCTCCTTTTGTGTTGGGTTATGGAACTATCAGTCATTACAAGGCCCTTCTCTGACTGAACCCTGGTTCCAATCAAATAACGCTTCAACTCTGGTGGCATTTTAAATAATTATGCTTATTCTCCCAGACCTCGTGTGTTCGGATGAAGAACGCAAGCCTATATTGGTTTTCAACTGACTTAAATGAGAGCATCATCCTACTGCTCATTGATCTCTAATGACTACCAGTTGCTGCTCGCGTCACATTCAAAGCTCTTACGCTTTCAAAAAAGCTGATCACAGGAAATACTTGCATTCACTTCTAAACCTTTATGGTACCCTCTGGTTGACGCACTTCTCAAATGAACACCAACCTTAGCTTTGCCAAACCAGCTCCCAACAGAGCTACCGACTGCTACCGGGGCAGGAGCATCCTTCGCTACCCTTAAGAAGTGTGTGAACTATTCAAAGAGCATATATACATCAAGATCATATACATCTTGAAGTAATTTACAGCCACAATGCTATATAGCTGAGTTCCGGAGGGTTGCATAGTTAGATAATGTTGGAGGAGCTTGTCGGGAGGACCTGTGTCATAATTCTGTTGATTATGTACATAAGTAGATATCAGCCTTTACTCTCATAACACCAAAACAAACTACTTGTAAGCTTACTTCTGCTTCCCCTTGCTCCATTCTTCCTCTATGACGACACCTCTCTAAGTCTCCTGCAGGTCCTGCTAAATGTTTTGCACTTAATCCTGACACACTATTGCTCTGTGCCCTGTGGATTTCTATTTTTGTTGACATTTTGCCATGTATAGTTACGTCCTCGTTACTTATTATTACTTTCTTTATTTTGACTTGTGTACTTACAGCACTTCCTTATAACGTATGTGTCAGTTAGTCGCTTTAGATATTATATATACGGTGCTTCAACCTTGAGGTGATGTTATACAACAGGACCTAGTATGTTAGAATGTGTTGTAAATGAAACCAGGTAAAACTTTTTCTAGCTTTTCTAGCAACTTCTGGATATTTATTCTTTTTTCAATCTTTTGGGAAAATTCCTAATGGATTTTAATTTGCATATATTATTCATGTAGTAACCAGCTAGGACTGACTACATCTACTACAACTACATCTACTGTGGAGCTTTCAACCTTATTGTAATCTCTGTTTTAAATTTGCATTTCAGATGCTTTTCTGTCTTTACTGTTGAGCTTAGACAAAAATGTGCTGCTTCTGCACAATCTTAAGTTCAGCTTGAACCAGACTCAGTCACGAAGCATAATGCAGTGTCACTGACGAAACATTTTTTTTAATGCTTAGAGTTGTTTTTAGAACCACCCACCATGCCACAGTATCACAATAGTCGTTTCATAAAAGTCGATTTATGCCATTGCCAGAAACATATGGCATCTCAAAGATGTTTGGGGAAAACCTGTTCCCAGTGTGTTCCATGGTCCTATGGAACTGCATATATTTTAAGGCAACGTAAAAAAAAATCTGGTCGTATTGACTCATCTACACTGACAACAACAGAAATAGGCTATAGTTAAGTTCAGGTTTTGTAGTGGGATATATGTATTACTCTAGTACTCCTCCTCAATTTAAAACTAGACAATGCCCATGGTCAGCTTAGTGCCATCTAGAGGGCATCATTGGCAGTGCCTGTAGCTGACTTAGCGTTGAACTAGTGTCTGTTGCCATCTGTTGAGATGACTGGACTAAATGTGAGTGACATCTTCATATGCTCGCTTGGACCCTGACTGGCAGAAGAGACAGGGAACAAGATGAAGCTGTGCTAGTGTTGCATCAGGGATGAGTGACACGCTATTCTTTAAATCTGCTTTAATCCTCCTATCACCTTTAAGCTCAATTTAACCGCATCGACGGTCAACGTTTTTAGATAAATGATTCACACACACACACACACACACACACACACACACACACACACCCACACACACACACACACACACACACACAC
>JAOTRQ010097565.1:0-10396 GCA_028565875.1 Hoplisoma paleatum
AGCGATCGCTTAATGTTATGGGTTATGTGTTTGTTTAATGTTATGGGTGCGCTGTTCACATTTTCTAGTGTTATACTAAAGCAACAGTTTAAGGACTACTGGCTTTTTTAGGGACATGATCTGCCTTACAACGATCACCATTTCACCTTAATTGCTTCAGTTATGACCTCTGGTGGCCAGTTGATGGTGCTGCATATCGCAACCTTGTTTTTTTCTTGACTGAATGTCCGCCGGCGAGGTCAGGGACCCGTCCGAGGGCCACAAAGACCATGAGAGCTTCTTTTCTTGCTTCTCTCCCACACTCTGCAAGGTGAGCGACTCGGCGGGGGGTCGGAGCGACACCTAACCGCCCCCGCCCTCCCCCCGGTGGTCTCTAAAGGGGTTTAGGGTTTAGTGGAATGGTGAGGCTGCTTGTCCTCGTCCCTCATGAGTGTATCCTGTTGCATCCATCTCCGCTGAGCCACCCTATTTATCCTGTCACCAACTCGGTGCTGAAAGAACTTAAAATCACCTGATCCTCCCCTGCTGACCCCCTTCCGACAAGTGTACAAGGTCTCAGGTGCTTTTTTCAACTGTTGCACGAATACATGAATGAATACATGAACGAGAGCATGAATAAATACTGAATAAATGCACCAAAAAGAGCAGAATTTAGGAATGAATTCATAAATGTTGGATTACATGAATATATGAATGAATAATTATATAAATAAAAGCAATTATATGTGAATTCTTCTTATACTTCTGAATTATGGTCAAGATTAAACTGCATCTTGTGGCATGAGTGATATTTTTAACACACACACACAAACACACACACATTAGCTGTGTGTTAGTAACTGATGTTTACATTTGTTTGTTGTGACTGTCGACTGGAGCATTTAAGATGATGATGACGGAGGCCGTGTTAACATGTTAACACACACTGCGTACAACCAAAAGTATCTGGACGCCCCTCGTTAATGTCGTATCAACATGCTTGTCTATTATATTCAGGTTCAATACAATTACTGTAAGATTTATTTACACAGGAGAGGCACACAGTGCCCCCTTTCTGTTGAACAAAGAACTCAGTAAATAACTTTTGTTCCGAGTACATTTGACAGTACAATAATAATAATTATTAGTATTTTAATACTCTGGGTTTGAATCATTAAAATAAGAAACAAAGATTTGAAGAGACGTTTCTCATATTTTTCCTGTGTTTATTTACTGGACACTTGGACACTTTATTTACTGGATTTATTTTTTTTGTTTTATTTCAGCCTCATGACGGTGTCGTTCCGTCTGATCTATTTCTCCTCCACGTTTGGGGTTTCTTGGTGATGGTCGTTGTTGTTTAGACTGCACCGAGACGCTCGGGTTCGATGTTTTGACGACTCGGGTTTGTGAGGTTGCTCATGTTCTCCTGGTTATACAACAAGCCACATAAAAAGGGACATAAAAACACGGTGATGTCATGATGTAATTCAATCCTGCACAAAAGAGGAGCTACACACACACACACACATGCACACACACACACACACACACACACACACACAAACACACACACATTCAGACACATGACCACCCACCGAGCCACCAAAGCACACAGTAACACCCTGGACGTGGCACCAGTCCATCGCAGGACACACACACACACACGCAAACACACACTCAGAAAACCCACAGAACTTCGTTTCTCTTAACAAAAAGAAAATCAACACAATAAAAAGATAAATAATAATAATATTTTTATTATTATGTCATTGTATTTAATCTAGGTACAGTAAATTCACTTGGTTAGAGATCAGAAGATCATCGGTTCAAGCATCACTATCATCTAGTTCACACTATTTTTTTAATTTCCAACATCCACATACATTCTATTTTTTTTTGTTCATGAGACACGTTGGAGATCTCAGATCTCTTATCTTGAGGTTCTTTGGAGACCTAATCTCTCATAATGTTGGGTGTGACACTTTATTACACATCTCTAGACTCCTTTAATCACCTCGAGGCTACAGTGCCTGGACGAAGCCCCTTAAAAGGTGCAGCTATGTGCAGCATGATGATTCTCCTCTGTAATCTCAGCTAATAAAGGGAAAGTATTTATAGCCGGATGCTCCGATCCATCCCGTTAATCCGTCACTATCCCGTCTGTACGTGCGGACATCTCATACACACTCGCCAACCTCAGAGCTCCGAGGTACCGAGATGTCGTCGGTACGAGTCAGCTGCCACTTCTGCAAGGATTCTCTGCAGGGGAAGAAGTACATCCTGAAGGAGGACACGCAGTACTGCGCCCAGTGCTACGAGAATCTGTTTTCTAACTGCTGTGAGGAATGCACTCTGCCCATCGGCTGCAACAACAAGGTAAAGGCTAGTGGTGGACGAATATATCAGAATATTAATAGTATCGATACCGGCGTTGGCATGGGATCGATACTAATGTGACTCTACATCCGGTACGTTTCTGCGGTTTTATCAGTAGGCCAATGTCGCCTAATTTTCCTTTTCCAACTTTATACCAAGTGTTTTACTGAGATGCTCAAAAAGAACTTTAATTCTTTTTTTCCATCTCACGAGCCGTGACATTTAGCAGCTCATAACTTTACACCTTGTCTCCACGCCACAGGATCTCTCCTATAAGGACCGGCACTGGCACGAAAACTGCTTCAAGTGTGGCAAATGTGGGCGCTCGCTAGCTGAGAAAACCTTTGCTGTGAAAGACGAGCTGCTCCTCTGCACCGAATGCTACTCCAACGAGTACTCTGCCAAGTGCACCCACTGTACCAAAACTATCATGCCCGGTAAGAAGATACAGTCCATGCCCATGGTGTGCACATACTCTTAGTCATGGTAAACCATCATCTAAAATCTAAATAGCCAAACTACAAATGACGGTGTGAATCTTGTCCCAAAATGCTAGCATTAGCTAGTTGTTGCCTAGATTGAAAATACATTAAAGATGTTACATCAGACACGCATTATCCATTAAATATGCTGCATTGTTTGTCCTACGTTAAGCTAAAGACAGGACCGCTGTGTGAATGTATGCAACGCCTGCATTGATCTGCCGTTATTATCAAGCTCTCAACAAACAAGCACAGGCGGCAACATTCTCACTTGTTTGATTTCTTCTAAAGTTAGCAGCTAAGATACATAATGATATGAGCTGATAAACAGTTCTACATGCACTGTCAACATTAGCTAAAGTTAGCAATAAGCTGTGATCTAAAAAAAGCACACTGGATAATGGCTGCTTTCTTGTAAACTATAAAAATCCAATAAAAACCCTATAAAACTAGCATTGTTT
Organism: Hoplisoma paleatum; assembly: GCA_028565875.1. Lineage (NCBI taxonomy): Eukaryota > Metazoa > Chordata > Actinopteri > Siluriformes > Callichthyidae > Hoplisoma > Hoplisoma paleatum. The sequence goes on from JAOTRQ010097565.1 coordinate 3,302, forward strand.
CATGTTAGCTAAAGTTAGACATGGCAAATAATTCCACAAAAAGTACAGCTGCTAAATTAGCAATAAGTTACTCTGTAAGCTCTTCACTATAAGCTCATTTGAGCTAACAGGTACACATCCCTCATGTTGCTAATCAACCTGTCTGCCTGCTTTTCTCTACGTTTTATCTAACCGCAGCATGCGCTAGCTATAAACACAAATAAACTCACTACCAACCACTACGTCTACTAATTGACTTGTTTAACCATTTCAGGCTCCCGGAAAATGGATTACAAGGGGAGCAGCTGGCATGAAACCTGCTTCCTGTGCCAGCGCTGCCAACAGCCGATAGGAACCAAGTCTTTTATTCCAAAAGAAAGCAACTACTACTGTGTCCCGTGTTTTGAGAAGCAGTTTGCATATCAGTGCTGCGCTTGTAAGAAAGTGAGTGATGCTAGCTAAGGTCAAACAAAACGATGCAAGCCACCATTCATTAACATTTATTCATTATAAAAAGGGGATCAAATACATGTTAGCTAGCATGTTTGGGTTTGTTTACATTACATCTTCTCTTGTGCTGGTTCAATTATACACTCTTGGTTGCACATGCTAACTCTAGCAAACCAGCTAATATCATCATACCTGACAACAATAAGCTTGTAGAAGCGCTTTGCGTTCAGAAATTCACTGTTAGCGCTTGTTTTATAAGTTAATAGAACGTAGCCTGCCGGACATTCTGAGGTAATATTTAGCTACTGATAAGATTTAGCAGATATTTGTTTACTGTAACTAACAAGCAAAAACTGGTTTACAACTCGTATTTGTCGCAGGCATAAATTGGCCACCTTTAATTTAAAAAAGTTGGGTTAAGATGAACAAGATAGATATAGATTTGTTTTTATTCACATGGTGCTAGCAGTTTTCCCAGTGTGCTAAGCTGGATGCTATTTGTTTAATCTTGTGTGTATGTTAGCACACCAGCCAAATCCCAGAAATCTCACTTTCTTTACAAAGCACAAGCAAACAAACATTCATGCTACATTTTATTAGCCTGTAATGACACTATTTATGTATTTACTTTATTAGAGCTGATTGTTTTCATTAGTCAGTGCTAACTGCATATATAGCAGCCAGCTAGCAGATTTAACCTAAAATAAAATAACATGAACGCTAACTTTAGCAGGCTATAAAAGAACTAGTCAGGACCATGTCAAGTAAATAAAACCGATGGTATAAATAGCGGGGTAGTAGTGGGGGTAGAGGGGTAATTACAGGGTAATAAGGAACAGGTGCAGAACGGTACTGCTAACGGTGATTTAGCAATACTGATGGCGACCTCTAGTGGTCGTAGTTTTAATCGCCCCAAACAAATAACGTAGATAAACAATTACTACAAGGTTTTATTTACTTACTGATCGTGTCTAGCTAATATAAATCATACATTTTAAAAGATCTAGATCAAAACAATAATCACTAAATAATTAAATGTATGTTTATTAAGTAAAAATAAAAAAACAACACAAAAGAATACAATAAAACAATAATATTTCATTAATAATTTAACAAATCCATTCATCCACCTATTATCTACTATTAACCAGCGCTTAATCAAATTTCAGGATCACAGTGGAACACCCACTGGGCGAATACACTCAACACCTGAATAGGTTGCCAGTCTGTTGCAGGGCAGTCATCCAACACACACACGCACACAATGAGAGAGAGAGGGAGAGGGAGAGAGTATTCGGTAAAAATTACAAATATTAATAATACAAACCAATAATAATTCTTTGTTTTCTAAAGGCCATCACTACTGGAGGAATCACGTACCAGGAGAAGCCCTGGCACCGCGAGTGCTTCACCTGTATTGGGTGTAAGAAACAGCTCGCGGGTCAGCGCTTCACCTCCAGGGAGGATTACCCATACTGCCTGGAGTGTTTCAGCAACCTGTACGCCAAGAAATGCGTCGGCTGCACCAAACCCATCACCAGTAAGTCTTCATCTCCAGATCCTGTTTCCTGACTGAGCGGATGCTAATGATGCTGTGTGTGTGTGTGTGTGTTCGTGTGTGTGTTTGTGAGGTCTGACCGGAGCCAAGTACATCTCGTTTGAGGAGCGTCAGTGGCACAGTGATTGTTTCACCTGCCTGCAGTGCTCCATGTCGCTGGTAGGCCGCGGTTTCCTCACCCAGCGGGACAGCGTGCTCTGCACCGAATGCGGCCGCGAGAAGTGACGCCTCAGATTCGGCTCTGTGTGGCGAGATTGTTTAAAACGCCGCCGCGTTTCTCTTAATTGGTTGGGTCTGTGTAGTAGCGTTATACAACAGCAGAAGAGTCAGTGGTAACGGAGACTCATAAACGTGTTATGTATGTGTGCTTAATTAGTCGTTATTACACTGATTCGTTTTTAATGATCGCCTTCGATTGGAGTGAATTCGTACAATAAAAGCTTTGATGAACAGTAATGTACCCCGACTGTTATTTTAAAGTTATACCGGCACACACATACACACACACACACACACACACACACACACACACACACATTGGACAATGCAGTAGGAATCTGTAGGTGCAGTATGGGGGTCAATAGGGGTCTACTAGGGTGTAATAGAGGTGTACTAGTGGTATAAATTTGCAGTTGCAGGATTATTGGAGGTCTGTAGATGTTTGTAGTTTTTATTTTTTACTTTCCACCGACCAACCACAGTTCCTCATTCTGCCTTGTCCACACAAATATAAACAAAAACAAGTTGTTTTCCTTTTGAGTCCAGTGCTTCTGTTTAATTGTGCCCCGCCCGCAGCGGTAGCAGCACAGAGTGGCCTAAATTAAGCGAAACTCGCTTTGTTTTGCCAGTTGGAACGACAGACGTCGGTTCATTTACTGCATTTATTTCTTCCACCGTTCCGGAACCGAGGCCGAATACCAGGGTCGAGGATTTCTGCTCCATATCAAATTTGGAACGGCTTCTGTTTATCTTGGGTTTGACTGTAAAATTATCTAATCGTGTCAGACGTGAACCCCCCGCCCGCGGTTCGATCTCTGGAGGGGCGAGTGTCCGGACAGCAGGGGATGAGGCGCAGACGCGGGTCGCTTTTTATAAACGGCCACACACACCACAGACAGCTAGAGGAGACGGAATAACAGACATTTATACTCGCCTCTAAATATAAAAGCAGACGGATGCGACTCCAAATCATCGGAACATGTCAAAAACAGCAGCGAGCGGTCAGTAAACACGCCGAGAGACCACGGAGAGGTGCAGGACAAACATCTGCAGATAAATACGGATCAAAGGTCCTGATTTAGGACTCGAAACGTCTCCTCGTAGGCTGCAGGGCCTAAAGTAATTGGACACCAGCTATTACTAAAGAGCAGACCTTCATGTGAGGGATCAGCATTAAATATGTAAATATGTTTCAGGATTGTGCATGAAACTGTGGTGAATGTGTGAACGATTTCTCGCAAAGCTCGAATCTCAACTGTGCTGCTGCTCAGCTTTAAGTGCCTGACTCTCATTTTCTTATCTGATCAAATCTTTAAATCGAAGATAATAAACATGCAGCCTTCATTTGATTGTTTACTTGTTTTGGCTTATACTTAAACCACTGCTCTGTAAGACTTAATGACATTTCATCCTGGTCAGGGTCTCAGTGGCTGAAATGCACTTTGCAAACGGGCGGAGAACACAGCAGAAATGTTTGCTACTCCACCCCCAGAACACCCGATTACAGATGTGCAAAGAATTAATAAAACACAGCATGTGTAACATCATGTCATGTCATAAAAATACCGGCCTGGGAACTTTCACGAGGAAACGAATAACATCTCCGTTTTTAGGATCCTGACCACATGACCGTTCCGCGTCCTTTATGACACATTATTCTGGCTCGTCTCCTTACAAGGAAAGTCTCCATCTCAAACCCATGACTCGCAATAATGGTAAGGTAGCGGGGCGAGGCCCGGGCTGTAGACCCGTCTTTAATTTTGGGTTTGCCCAGAAGAACTAATGCTAAAGCAGTAACGGAACAAATGCACACAAATAGCAAGACGGTCGGCGATCAGAGAGGCTTTTTTACGCCGCCTGTTATTTGTTTCCATTTCCATGGTTTTCTCTTTACCTTTTTGGGAAAGCAGGGGCGTCTGAGGGGTGGGGTGGTGGGTGTTGTAGGGTGTCTGGTGGAGGGAGGCGACAGGATCGCTGGCTCCTGTAGAATTAGCATGTGGAGAAAAGCCACAGCGTGGATTTACTCCATCACTAAATATACACGCGGTTTATGATAACGCGCTCATCCTCGAAACCAACGCCAAGGATGGAAGAATCTTTCCCACAGAGACGAACATGAAGTGACATCACACGATCTGCTGGCTGGGAAAAAAGTGTAAGGCCCGTAGTTAGTAACCCGAGGTGCCTGTACAGAAGGCGAGATATAACGGTACAGATCGTGCGTGTCGACGTGAAGCCCCTCCACAAAATCTCTGCGTCACCCAGCGTGTAAAACAGTGCAGTGTACACGCTTGTAGTTAAAGTCGTCTCTCCCTGTGTATCAAATCAATATTTATTCATCACGTACAGAGTTGTACACAGTACAAACTTTTATAACCGCTCAGCCACGACATCATACAAGAGTGCATTCTTAAATCTCGGTTCTAATTTAATGTCGATGTGACAAACAATTACCAACTAACCAAAATGAAACACAGTGGCTAAGAATGTAAAGAAGTACAAATTAAGTTCGAGAATCTTAGTAAACATGCTAAACCTAAAGCTATGAATTAATGTTTAATGTTGCTATAAAAAAATATATTTACATACATAATAAATGGTATAAAGGATAAAGTGAGCCTCCTGGGCGAAGGGGCCCAACAGTGGTAACCTGGTGGTAGTGAGTCTTGAACCGACAACCGTCCTTAGCAGTGTTATGTGTTCGAAGCCCATGTGACCTGCATCTTGAACTTTTGGACCCGTGAAAACCCAGCAGCTTTAATGTAGCGCTGACTGGCTAAACTCACCAGTCCTCGTCCCGGGATCCATTCCAGCTGTTCGTGCTGAGTCACGAGGGCCTGCACGGTCCGCCGCGCCTCCAGTTCCGCGCAATTACAGACACTTTGTGGCTTTTCTCCGAGGGCTGGTGGGGAGGCGTGGCGTTCAAACCGGACAAGTGCACCATGGGTGAAAAAAAACAACAATAAATATAAAAATGTGCTGAATCGGGACGGGTTTGTTTGAGCTGTGAATTTCCCCCTTAAACCTCTGAAACCCTTAAATTCGGAATAACCGCACCTATGCCGTCTCGAAAGCGTTCATCATTACGGCGAGAAGCCGCGGCGTTTGATGCGTCTTTACTCTCTTAATGCCAGTCATTCAGCGAAAGCCTCGCAGCGATAAATCTGAGGATTAAAGCCGGCTGGCGTTGTAGCGTTTATGATTACAGACTTCACGCCGTCTGGGTTACAATCAAGTTCTTACAGCGTTAACGTCACATAATTAAACGCTCGACACCGCCATGCCGTTCCTAAAGCTCCGAGAAAGTGAAAGTCACGCCGCTACGACCGCTAATCTCCAGTTGTGAAACCTTTTAGTAAAGTACGCTCCAGCTGAGCTAAAAACAAAGTTATATATGTATTTATATTTATATATGTCTAGTTTTCTTATGTAATTTGTTTGTTTTGTCCACTGTGACCCTGACCAGTATGTTACATTTATAAGAGCAAACGATCCTGTGATCCTTTATTTATCTTTCTAAGAATTTCAAATAAACCTCGAACCCTCAACCTCACTGTTATAAGTTCAGCTAAAAATGGTACAGTCAACTCCGGGGGGTACAAGGGACGGTAAAAATTCATTAAAAAGTGTAAATAAATTGTTGATTTTCAGTCTGTATAAAGGTGCAGAAGTCGAAATAATTTGTAAATTAATGCATTTATATTTATTTTCTTTTTTAGGTTATTTCTATGTAGAAGTGTCGTTAAATAAACACGATTCACCGTCGACGTTCCCTCGGGATTATCTGTAATGCGTTCGGCTCTCGTGGGATTTGGAACCTTGTTGACGGTATAATTTGGTGAGATCCACCCCAACGATTGTGTCAAAGTCATATTAAAGCAGAAAATGTGTCCGATTTAGAGTGAAAATAAACGTTCACCACCAAATTACATGATTTTACACAATTGTTACACAATTCAGTTGTTAGTGTAGGGCTCTTACACTCATACTATATGAATATCAACAAATAAATAAATGAATAAATTCCTTTAACATTATTTTCAGAAGGAAAATATCAAAAGCAAAATTCATGTGCAAGCGTCCAGACAGTTTAGATGAAGAGTCGCCTACAATCAGGTGGACTGGAGATTCAGACCCAGGGTTCCAACCCAAGATTATCTATTAGATGTAATATAGATGTAAAGGTTTGAGTCTCAGCAGTGCTATCAGCCATCTTGAGGTCTACACAGACAGTCGCATCGTTTTTTATTTACAATTTAGGACCAAAATAATCTGCAACAACCTCAGCGCTGAGCTCCACAGCGCCCCCTTCTCCTCGCCACTTTCTCATGTTAAACTGTGGTCGTTTCAGGTATTGCAGGTGTTACAGGCAGTTCAACAGAGAATTGAAAGAAATGTTTCTCTTCTGAGAAAAGTCGAATATAAGACAGAACTCGAATGTGTAAACTGGGCAGCCCTGTTAATGGTCAGGGTTCCAATCCCCTCGGTCCACCTCACTAGTAATGTTCACTAGTCTCCTCTGTTTTCTTTACATGTTGTTTATCAGAAGTGTGTTTTTGTGTTTCTGTATCTCTGAGGATTGTAATAAAATATAAAAGTCGAATCTAAAAGCAGCGAGATTTTTTACCAGAACTGTTTCTGTTCTCGAGACTGAATGATCTTATAATTATAATAAAGTTATAGTTGTAATTATCACGTCAACAGAAAGTTTTAATTGTGGATCTGATCAGTTGTGCAGGAGGTTAAAAAATCACTGGACGACGGATCTCTAGTCCCGCTGTGGTCACACACACACACACACACGCACGCACGCACACGCACACACGCACACACACACACACACACACACACACACACACACACACACACACACACACACACACACACAC
>JAOTRQ010097576.1:0-10396 GCA_028565875.1 Hoplisoma paleatum
TATAAACACGCAAGTGCACAAACACTATACACACACACACTAATATATATACAGTATATATATATATATATATATACACACACACACACACACATACACTAATATATAGATACACACACACACACTTATACACATGCAAGTACACAAACACTATACACACACACACACACTAATATATATATATATATATATATATACACACATACACTAATATATAGATACACACACATTTATACACAAGCAAGTACACAAACACTACACACACTAATATATAGATACACACACACACACACACACACACACACACACATGTATACACATGCAAGTACACACACACACATTATATATATATATATAAATAAACGACTCACAGTTCCTGATGTCTGAAATGAACACGGCTAATCCGCGCATCCCGTCTCCCTTCGACACCGCCGGCATCTCCGGTTCTTTCCTCCAAATGACTTCCAGATGGAAACGATTCAGCCGAGCTCCAGCGGTTACCGTCCCGTGTGTGTGTGTGTGTGTGTGTGTGTGTTCTCCGTCTAACAGCTGCACCCTCAGTACGGTGAACTACAGCACGGAGTGGAAACGCTGCTCGGTTAAAGACGCCTCGGTGTCTCCTGGATGTGTTACACCGATTCTAATTCATTCAAACCGCCAGCAAACTCAGTAACAGGACCGGCGCTTCTTTATTCACAGATCAGCTTCTGATGAGCGCGGTTTTATAAAACAAACCGAGCAACGACGACGAGCCTCCAAATATCCAATCGACTCCCCTCAAGTTAGTTAGCCAAGCAGCTAGCTTATCCGGCTAGCTATAGCACAGGTTTCACCACAGACATCACCCACAAACCGCCGAGAAACCCGAACACTAACTACTCCGAACTCAACGAATGAACACCAATTACGCCTCTGGGAGCGAGTTGAAGCGTTATAAGCGCTGTCGGTCCGTGTTAATGTCGCTATTCGGAGAGAATCTGATAGCTCGACGTTAACGGACGCGGCTCGTGACAGAACAGGACGATTTTTTTTCCTCCTTCTATAATTCTGGGAGTCGATTCCCTAAAACGAACCGATTCACCATGCCCAAGTGTGGAGCTGCACCTAGAGCCACTGAATCGACTCTTTCGATCAATTGATCCATCTATTTTTATTAAGGCGGATACACTCAACACCTGAACAGGTCTCAAGTCTGTTGCAGGGTACACACACACACACACAGAGGACAATCTCCGTATCTCCAATTAACCTGACAGCATGTCTTTGGACTGTGGGTCGAAACCGGAGTATACACAGGAAACCCACACCGGTTGACAGAGGGGCCCGGGGCATGAAGGCTTTACATGGCCCCTTGACCAAATGATTAGGGTTTTATTCATGGGCCCCTTTGACCCAGAGGCCCTGAACAACAGACCTGTTGAAGAGGAGAACGACACCGTGTATATAAGGCTTTGTTATGAGCCTGTATAAACAGTGGTGCATTAATAAGTGTTATTTAACATTTATTTCCATGATGCACGTGGTCGAGGACAGAATTTCGGTTTATGAATCGATAATCGACTCGTGGAATCGGATTTTCAACATCTGGAATCGGAATCGACTCATAAGTTTCCCGAACCGATTCACTTGAGGAAGGATTCTTATCGCTTCCATTTTAATAAGCCCCTCCCACGACGATCCTGATTGGCCGAACGTGTGCATGTCGTCATCGTGAGTTCTCTTTTATGATGAAGAAAAGCTTGTTAGTGATGAGACGAGGTGATTTGATCGAGTTGAAGGTCACATTTATCTTTTAAGTATTGATTTCAGGTTATTATTCCCCAAACGTTTGTACTAAAGCAGGACCATCACTGGGCAGACATGTGGGTGGATGTTGGACCATCCTGGTGACTCCAGTGATGAAACATTTAGTTACTGGCTGCCACTGTTATGTAGTTACTTCATGTAGGTGTAAGTAGGTATTGGAGAGTTTTATTGAGTCACTAATATATCGGCTCATAAGAATTAATTGCATGTTCTTCTGTGTTTCCTCAGACGAGATGCAGTCAGGTATTGAAATCCTTCCAGACATAATGGCAACCTGTTCAGGTGTTAAGTGTATTCGACTGGTGCGTCTTCCATTGTGAACCTAAATAAGATCAAACTAACATTTGCATGATCCGAAATTCTTATATTTCCATCCTGTGAAATAAATTCATGCTTATATAATTGAATGTTTACAGCACAATCTTATTTTATTTTTCTAACACTTCTAAATCTGCATAATTGACACGAAAAGCGAAATAATTTTCCAGATTTTATTGTTTTATTATAAAAAAGCAGAAAACTTGAATACACTAATGGACAAGTTCTAGTCAGATGTAGCCCAGACCAGTGATGAACAGAAACCGTTAAACCTCAAGAAGTCAGAAATTCTCATTAAACTACAAATCGTAACACGAGAGGTTTCACCCAGATCGATTCTCGGACAGATAAACTTAGCAAACATGTAATACTGAGTCTTGTGCCCGTCCACAAGTCTGAAGACGTCACACAAACTACTAACAAAGTTTAAGTGCTCGCAGCACAAATGGCTCATGCTGGATGAAGTCGAATCTAAACTTCGACTGAACTCGAGTCCTACAGTTCTCATGGAGAGAGAGAGAGAGAAAACCAGGGTTCAAGTTCTGACTGGGGAACGTCGCCTTCCACCAAAAACCAACAAAACCCCTCCGGTACATTGCACAACATGAACGGTAAAGCGGGTTCGTTCTGCCAGTCACCCGGCCAGACTTAATCTGCAGTCTGAAAATCATTACAAGTCTGGACACACAAGATGATGGACTATCAAATGGAATCTCAAAAAAACACCCGTGACGGACCTGCGTGAGCCCATAAACGGACACGTGCCAATAAACGGGGGCAACAGTGCAGTCACAGGAGGCGCGACTTCTTTTCTCGAAACTAAAGGTTATTAAAACAGGGACGGACGTGTGGCCTCGACAGAATTCATGACTGCACAACAGATGAGTGTGGCTAAACACAAACACTATGTACAGGCGAGAGAGAATCAGTGCAAAATCGGTGAGCAAAAAAAACAAACCATGCGACGAATCCCAATACAGCTTTAAACAATAAAAGAAATGGTTTCGATGATTGCACAATAAAAACGCCACACCCCGTCTCCGAGCGGTGATGCATCATTGTAAACAAACTGGGTGTCCGTATAAAAGCCGAAATGTCGACCCCATTAGCAGGAGTTCTAAAATTGATAAACACCAAACATGCACTGATCCGTCTCTGAAGTTGTCCCCCCCCACACACACACACAATGGTCGATGAGATCTAGCGCATCCTGTACTCCGACGTCTTGGACATCTCACACAGCTGACCCTTGAAGTCGATGTCTACGATGAAGTCCAGGTCTCTCTGCAGAAGGAACACAAGGCTTCAGGCTCATTTCATTACGATTGGCTGCCTCTTATAGTTCTTAACTACATTCTACTCACGTTATTCTTGACGTTGGGTTTCATGCTGATGGTGCCGAAGATCTCCTCTCCAGTCTTTACAGTCAGATAATCATCGAGATAAAACACCGTCTGCTTCCAGTGAGTGTACGGAGACTCTGGGCCTGAAGAGAAACGAGCAAAACACATGATGGAATTATTGAAATGTCCATAATAAAAGCCCAGATTTGATTCTTGTGTTTTACTACGTCTCGCTGTTGCATCGTGTTCATGCACAAGTGTTTATGTTTACATCTTAACAATGTGAAACTTCGACAGGTCGTTGCCTGATCACTCACTGGTGGAGAAGCCGGTTCGCTTGTGGCAGCGTGTGAACTCGATGTTAAAATAAGTGACCAAGGCGTGAATGTAATCGTTCCTCTTCACCTGCAGGCAGAACGGCGATGTGAAGGACAGGTCCTCGATCTTCACTGTGTAAATATCCACCTCCTAACACACACACACACATTATTCCACATCAAACGTGAACTGATTTATCATAAGATGGTGCAGTCAGGTTGAAGATGGTAACCACCTTAATGAGGCAAGAATTAGAGACCAGCTGCTTGGGGTCGACAACATCCACCAGCGGTTCCTTAATGGCCACGTCCTTGATGCAGGACATGTCAAAGCCGTACACATTCTCCCACCCTACAGAACACACAGAGCTATTAAGTTTTAACGAGTACGAGAACACACACAAACCCAAACACCAGAGATTTCAAGACATGCAGCTCAGATTCACAGTGGATTTTGTAATCTTTGTACTGTCGATCCTCAATAGCTGTGACGTAAAGAGTTGCTCGGTCAGGAAAGATGAGCCCATCAGGTTTCTGGAAAAAGAAAACGGAGTTAAACAAATACAAGCAAAATCAAATGAAAAGTGAATGAAACACATCCTTACCAGCCACTTGTCCCTGGCATAAATGACTGTGTTGAGCATTGATTCATAGAAGAGACAGTAACCCATCCACTCAGAGATGATTATGTCGACGTGATCGACCGGAAGAGTCACCTCCTCCACCTTCCCTTTAATAATGGTCACAACTGTAGAGGAGATAAAGAGTGTTAAATATTCTTCTGGGTCATCTGGTCTCCACTTAGCAAGTACGGGTCAATTTGGGCAGCAGAGAGGAAACTGGCTCCTCCAGTTACCACCCAGTCCATGACATCAGATGAATTGAAAACGCTCATTTGTGTTTACTTATAGGTGAAAGTGTGTGTCCTGTAATGCGAGTGAGATGTGAGGATCTAGCGGAGACTGATGGTCCAATAAGTTAATGTTTGGGAGACATTAAGCTCCAGTGTTTTAGATAAAGTGCTTACTGTGATCCAGCTTGTTGGCCTTGACGATCTTAACAGCGTAGTCCGATATGCTGCTGCACTCGATCTGCAAAATAAACACGAGATCGTCAGTCTGGACAAAATGGAATAATAAGCCATCAGAATGACTATCAATAATAAAAGAGTTAAATCACGTCTTTATACTCACGCCGATAACTTTCTTAGCACCGGCTTTGGCAGCGAACATGCACAGGATCCCGGTCCCACTGCCCACGTCCAGCACCACCTTATCCTTAAAGAGATGCTTGTTGTGGAACATGGAGTTTCTGTACGTGAGGGTTCGCACTTCGTCCTTAAGCATCTCCTGCAGACAGAGCAAAAGCATTTCATGATGGTTACGAGTTTTATCAAACTGTTTACTTTTACATATTGGACCGTTATTTCATGCTGGTACCAAAACTGGACACTCAGATTAAACAGCGCCTCCTATTGTCTAGAAAAGAGCCTGTGTGTGTTACAGGAGACTAACCTCATGGATCCCAAAGTGAGCATAAGAATCGAAGTAATAGTCCTTGGACGTCATGTCTTCGGCCGCAGGTTTCTCGGAGCTCTCGCCCTGGGTGACCTAAAGGTGGGGAAATGTGACATCATTAATCCACACAAAAAAAGCATCCGAATTTCATTCATCAGACGCCTTTATCCAAAGTGACTTATTCTGGAGAAAAAGGACTAAATTGGTCCCTTTGTCCTGTTCAGAGTGATTATCATCATTGAACTTTCAAATGAGAGATTAAAGTCAAATGTAGATGAACAATAAAAAAAAACAGAAGTTAAATGAGTTTGAAAGTTGTTTTTTCAGACTTTGTACGTTTATAAAAATAAAGATTACCACTTTATGGAATGTTCAAAGCCATGTGGAGACCAGAGGCTTAAGCATCCTCACGTGCAAATACTAACTGTATTAAACACTCATCCATGTTTCAGTGTAAACATAAACACCACATTAAAGTTGATTAATGTACCAGATCTGATTTTATTTCTTTTATTTATTAAATCAATAGACGACTTAACTGATTGATACCACGCGTTGTGTTTAACACCACCCGCATTGGACAAAGCTCCGCCCACTAATCAAAGAGCGGCCCTCGATCAGCGCGGCATCGTCGACTAGCCAATAGCGTGGCGGGAACGACAACCTAAAGAACCAATCACGTGAAGACGTGGGCGGGGTTTGACCCAAAACGGGTGCGATTACAAACGAAACCCATGCGGTCCAGGCTGGCAAGTGATTCAGCGAGAAACACAACGGACGTAAGAAACAACGAACAAGCCAGCAAATAAAACGCTGTTGTTTAGTGTTAGGACCGCGATAAACAGGTTAGAATTTAAATACGACCTACTAAAGAAGGACGGAGGCTAACGTGGTTAAAATGGATGATGCTCTAACATGGATACAACTAGCAGCTACGCAAACTTCTCCTTCAACAAAACACGCGAGACTTCACTACATCAACCAGCAACTGTTTATAAAACACCTCGACCCTGTTATTAATGTAGAGTAATGTTGTGCTGGTGTTTGTGTGGTGTTTCTCTCACCTCCATCCTGTCCGCGGTCTCCGCCATTTCACCGTCAAAATGTGAAGAATCCGCGGAAGCGCGCACACAATGTTAAACCCGCTCTTTTATCCCGCCCACACTTTCATGCTCCCTGATTGGTCGGTTTGCTTAAAGAGTCTCCAGTAAGTCCCGCCCTCTGACGTAAAGTCTAGTTTTCATTGGCTCAATCTGAGTGAAAATGTTAGCCGGCTTGCTTTTTGGAGCGCGGTGATTGGACGGCATAAAGTTCAGTCATAAAGCCGAAAGGCGGTGGCCGAAGCCATTCATTCATTCACTGGCCTGTTTTACAGATAACAACCATTTATTAAATCATTCATTCACTGGCCTGTTTTACAGATAACAACCATTTATTAAATCATTCATTCACTGGTTCATTCATGTTGATGCTATGATTGTTTTAAAGATAACTGTCATTCATTCATGTTGATGCTCTGTCTGTATTTATGATTATTTATTCATTCATTCATCTTGTTAAGCCTGTTTGAAAGACATTCATGTTGACAATGTGCATATTTAAAGAAAAGTACTTTAAAAGTCCTCAAGTCAAATCAAATCAATCCTCATAAATAAGAACAAGGGTTACATTCGTTTTGTATGCATGAGGAATATTTATTGCATCTTTGTGTGTCAGTGGTTGTTTCGTCTGAACTTCAGGAAAAGAAAAAACTACTAGATAAGAGATTCCTACATCAAAACCTCCACAAAATACAAACTGAAGTGCAAATACCATAAAAATAAACGAGTTTTATTTTTATTAAGCCCACTGCCGAGTGATAAAAACTTTCATCTCATTAATCGTCATTAAATTCCACCAGCTGAATAAATACCAACAAAAACCTGTTTACTCTGTTTCATTCAAGTATGAGAGTGTGTGTGTGTGTGTGTGTGTGTGTGTGTGTGTGTGTGTGTGTGTGTGTGTGTGTAAAAGCTAGAACCACATTATCACATCTTTAACACATCTCGGGCAGCATCTTAGATGCTCTGCACCGGAGGACTTTGAGGAAACTGTCGATCTTGTGAGAGTCTCGGCGGAAGCAGGACAGCAGGAAATGGAAATTAACTAGACGAGACATGTTGTCCTGGCCCAGGTCGTCGTTGTTGAATGGCAGAGAGGCGAGAGATTCTGGAGACGAACCCATCTGGAGAGGACAGAACGGGGTAATGAGTCGAACTCCAGAATATCAGCGCAGGGTTTTAATCATGAAGACAATGTGAGCGTGATTATATGTGTGTGTGTGTGTGTGGGTGGGTGGGCAGGTGGGTGTATATGCCGAACGAAATGTTAAAATCTGCACATTTGAAACACACATTATTGAAGACACACTTGGGGGCAGTAGTGAGCACACCTCGCATGCCTAAAGTGGTGGGCAGCCGTAGCCATGGTACCAGGAAGCAGTTAGACTGCTCTTCAAGTGCACTTCGATCATAACCTGTCGACTCTGGGAATCGACCTGGCAACCTTCTGATCATAAGCCAAGTTCTCGAACCACTAGACCACGAGATAATGATCGCAATGACATCACAAACTTTCAACCACAAAAAAGGAAAGTGCTGATGCATCACATGAATGTTTAATGTAAACACACTCGCGGTGAGATGGACGGTCACTCACTTTGTGGACGAGGTGTTCGAGACCCGCACCCAGATTGTTGGTGTGGTCCTGCAACTCTCTGGTTTTGCTGTTGATGTTGTTGCGTTCGGGGTGAGGAAGGTTCGTGGCCTCGGACGACAGCAGAGCCAACGGGTCGGACCAGGCCAGCAGCAGCGACCGAGCCAGAGCCAACAGCTCGTTCTCCTGCACCACACCCACAACCAATCAAAAACCATAAAACCATCAAAATCAGAAACTAATCAATAAAATACATTAAAATAAATCAAATCCCGTTGAGTCGATATATAACAGCTTGGATTTGTTGGCAAATTCATTTAACACATAAGGACTAAACGTTGAGTAGAAGTCCAATGTTACCGTTCTTGTTAGTAGGTGGGATAAAC
Organism: Hoplisoma paleatum; assembly: GCA_028565875.1. NCBI lineage: Eukaryota > Metazoa > Chordata > Actinopteri > Siluriformes > Callichthyidae > Hoplisoma > Hoplisoma paleatum. Next base: position 8,382 of record JAOTRQ010097576.1, read on the forward strand.
CAGAACATTTTATCTTTGATGTTTGAAGCATGTTAGAATGGAATTAGGTGTGTGTAAAGATTTGTGTTTGACAAGGGCAAAATTGTGATAGTGGGTCAGAGCATCTCCTGAACGTCAGCTCTTGTAGCTCTTGTGGGGTGTTGAGTGTAACCCTGGTGTGTGTTTTCTGCTCACCGGCACTCGGAGAGCGTGATCTTTATCGTTGGGGATCTGGAGGGAGGAAGTGTGGCACATGGACGGCTTCATGAGTCTTCCTCCGACCGGGGGGAAGTGAGAATCCTGCACACGCACAACCAGCACCAGTGAAACAGAAAAGGGAAGGCAGAAGGTTCTTTTATATATACAGACAGACAGATTACACATATATAGATGTACTGTACAATGAAACTGTGACAGGATCAGCCAATAAATGGCGCCCCCTGGAGCCGATGGGGTCAAGGGTCTCGGCTGAAAAAGTGACTCACAATCACGATAGACGTCATTTTGAGCGTTTCGAGGGTTAAGGGCTTTCGCTCAGGGGCCCAACAGTGTCAACTTGGTTGTTAACAGGGATCTTTGTGATTCCAGAACCCAGAAATCATCACATCACTTCCATCTCTAAGCACCGAATCTTAACCGTCTCGAGTTAGCAAGAAAGTCTAAACTAAAAGAGCTGAGAGAGCTGAGAGTGCCCCCCCCCCCGCGTGACCTGTGTGATGAACTGACCAGGTCGTTGGTGAGGGAGGTGCTGAGCGAGTGCAGTTTATCAGACAGATGTGACACTCGGTCCAGCAGGTCGTTTAAACCCACAGCATCAGTACAGACGAGAAGACAGATGAACACCATCACTGTGAGAGAGCACCAACACAGACTGTGATCAATCATCTCCAATATACTGTCATAATAAATCATCATTCAGACAAAAGCTACCCTAGTGGAGAACATTCCAATTGCAAGAGCAACAACGAAAGGCTGATTTACAGAAGTATTTGCACTTACCTGGCAGATGAAGTGTGTTCATTCGAGCCATGTTATTTCTTTCCTCACTGAGATGCGTCGTTACTCCAGGTTCTTCTGTCACATCCTCGTTTTCTCACCGTTGTTATATACTGTCCTTGGTCTCTCTTCATTTGGATATGCAGCAGGCTCATTAGTCTGAACTTGCTCTCCCGAAACCAGTTTGAGCCTGAATCGTCCAAATGAGAAACATTAGGGTCCCGGGGTCCGGACTGATGAGGGGCCGCGGGCGAGAGATCCGGACGCAGAGAGACAACATCACACCTGTAAATGCATGAAGAGGAGAAAATCCAGGACGGTCTTTATTTATCACTTTAATTACGAGCAGCAGGATCTGTAGGTCAGGTGTGATACGTCCATACAGGCCGAAGAACAAACTGCTCCTAAATGTGAGTGTGTTAGGTGTGTGTGTGTGTGTGTGTGTGTGTGTGGCCGGGAGTTGCTCATCTGTATTGGTGAAACCCAGGTAACACCCTTTCCCCCCTCAAAAGAGATGTTTGTAACCAAAACACACATGTAACTTAAGCCACGCGATACATGGACGCTCTCCTGCACTATACTTAAACATGCTCCAGGCTTTTGTGGTGTTTGTGTGTTAATTGCGCGTCTCAACACTAAATATTTTCAGGCCGTTTTCAAAAGGTCTCTGTAAGGCATTAAGTTCTCTCAACAACCAATCCCAGCACAGAAGAAACCTGCGGAGGAATCCGGGTGTCCACGGTTCCGGATCAGACCGGTCACTAATAGCTGCAGATTACAAACAGAGTGTGTAAACGTGCTGATGTCACTCACATGACATAAACACACGGTGCTTTAAGAAAATAAAGCCTGCTAACGTCACCCTGCTTTTATCCTCTATAATCAGGGAGTCATGAACGAGACGTAATGGGGCCGGTTCCAAAGATCCTAATTACAAAAGGGTTCAAGTCCTTTTGTTATTATTGTGTGTGTGTGTGTGTGTGTGTGTGTGTGTGTGTGTGTGTGTGTGTGTGTGTGTGTGTGTGTGTGCGTGCATGCGT
>JAOTRQ010097587.1:0-10395 GCA_028565875.1 Hoplisoma paleatum
TCTGACCCAGAGATGATAAAGATTAACTGAAAACTGGCAAAGAAGATTTGAGATCAACAAAAAAAGATGACATTAGCATCGTGAGTTCAGTTGAGAACAGAGCTAAACTTCAACATCCTCGTGCAATACTTCTGCTAATAATGACTATTATTAGTAACGTTATTCAAATCATTAATGGCAATGAGAATGGCAACTTTTGCATTCTTAATATGACCGAGCCTTTGCCTTATAGAAAGATGCGACATCCTAGGCAACTATATTTCTTGATTACTTACGTAATAAAATAACCTTTAAATTTGTTAGCCAGCTCGTGTTATGAAGATAATCTTCTTTAAGCCAAGCAGTATTATGTTACTGTTTGATTTAAAATTTTGGAAGAACAAAAAAATCTAACAAAAATATGTATATGTAAATAATAGTTATTTGGGAAAGTAGAGAAGTAACAAAACATCTACCCCCAATGTTGATTGAATTTAAAATCATGTGTTTTACAAATATGTTACACAATTAAATTGAAGACAAATTGAATTGGTGGGATGGCAGTGGTTAAGGTTCTGGGCTAAAGGTCAGAAGGTCATTGGTCCTTAACTTACAATTGCTCAAAATGCTGTTCAGTTGTAATTATAAGTCACTTTTGTAAGTCAGATGTCTGCTAAAAATGGATCGTTTCCTTTTGCTATTTTTCTTAAGCATTGCTATAAGCAATTTTGCTTTTATTCCAGAGCTGTGTACAAACTATACAAAATAATTTTAAATTAACCAGCTTAACCGGGCTGGAAGACCCGGAACTAGGGAACCAGGTGTAGCACGCATGTGAGCGCATAAGTGCTCTCTGATTCATTTTACATGTTAAATTGATTTGAATACAATTTTTTTTGAATATTTGAATTGTTTTGAATTTGTTGGTAAGTGTTTTTTGGTTTAATCGTTACATTCCTACTATGACAGCTGATCAAACCATCTGTGGAATAAATTGGAACATTCTAGTAAAATAGTAATTTCTTTATATATAAATACTACATGTGTGAAAGTAATATTTATTGTACTAAAGACTTGCTAAGTGTAACAGTGCAAAGTGCTATTTTTAAACTCTTGTTTTTGCCTTCAGATTAGTCATGGACTTTGAAATGCTTGTTAACCCATATGGAATAATCATACAGACACATTATTACTGCAAATGTTTAGGAAGCTGCAAACAATAGATCCTCTTCTGGAATTTATAGCTTGCTTACATTGCACACTCATTGTGGCTTCCTTGCTGAAATATTTTCAGTATACTGTTAGCCTCTAAAAGGCATCAGGAATGAAAGACGAAGTAATAACAAGCGATGGATTACTTTTAACTTGTCAATTAGCTTGTCAGAAAACTTGTGAGTTTGTTCTGATCTCAGTACATCTGCCTGACACAAGCCCACAATAAGTAATTCAAATTCTTTAGGTTTATATGTAAGCAAATATATTTGAGGGCATTAAGTGATTCAGTCTTGTTCTTTACTTATGTCACAAGACATGATTAACACACATCAGGTGATTTAGACAAAAAGTCTGTAAAGTGTATAACATATGACAATATATCTAGAAAGTCATCTCAGAGGCCAGTCAACCTTAATGCAGGCCAAAGTGGTTCATTTATTACAGCTGTATAAATGAGCAGGACCTGGTATTCATCTGTGCGACTCAAACTGTTATGGTGTCTGTGATGTACAACATTCAAACATAATGTACTATCCCATCCCGACTGGATATTTGACTACTGAACTTTGGTGTCTTAGGTGACCTCAGTTGCACGTTGCATTCAAAAGTGGCATCAAACGAATCATCGAATGCAGGAAAGTGAATGAGGGCTTTGGTGTTTATATATAAATAGATAATGATGAAAAATACATTAGGACCAGCCTTCCAAGAAGTTTGTACGCCCAGAATTTCAGAGACCCAAGTTTGAGTCTGACCAAGGAAGACTCAAGAAGTCTAATGGAGAGATTTACTTTGTCACCACTACCATACAGACTCCTTTCGTCTTGTTGTAGAGCCCCAGCCAGTTCTGAAATTATTTCTGTAATCTCATATAAATTCTGAAAACATGTTGCTGATGGTTTATTTAGAGAGATAAGTCGCAAAATTAAGTCTTAGATAGTTTCCATAGTGTATATTTTGTGATTCCTTTAGAACTGGTGCTTTGCTACGGTGGATTTGATTGAAATGTGTGAGGTTATAGCTTGCTACGTAGAATCCTGCATAACTGGCTATAGTAATTTGACTACTAAACTTTGGTGTCTTTGGTGACCCCAGTTGTGTGTTGCGTTCAATGGTGGTATCAATCGAATCATCGAATGTAGGAAAGTGAGAAGCAGAGAGAGAGAGAGAGAATATAATTAAAAATTTACATTGTCACCACTACCATACAGACTCCTTTCGTCTTGTTGTGGAGCCCCAGCCAGTACAGATGTGATACATGCAGCAATGTAGCAAATAAATTAATACTCTGTGTAGAATGAAGTTTATACAATTTATCAAATGTTTGCAAATGTATTATGGTTGTGGTTCTTGACTGTTCATTACTGCTTTTTTAAAAGTCTTTGGCTCTGAAAGCTTCATCTGCACACAGCAAAAAAACAAGCAGTAATGTGTCTTTTTATTGATTGCTTGCCATTTTAGGGATCATCTTCCAGGCCGAAGCATGCCCATCCTTAAGAACCTCCCAGCTCGGCTGAAGGGGGGCAAGATAAACTTGGATTCGGAGAACAGTCACAGCGAGCTAATTCTTCGTAAAATGAGCCTCAATCACAACCCGTTTGAGCAGAACGGCTCAGATGAGGAGTGGGCTAAGAACCATGGTTGTTCGCTCCTAGACGGCGATGCACCCAGGGACCGTAACCCGTTTGAAGACGAGGAGGATGAAAACGAAGCGAACGAAGTAAGGCGTGGAAGCTCGAGAAAGAGTTCTGTCAAAGGAACACTGGACCGGATCAAAAATGTGTCCCCTCTAAAGACCCTGGGCAAGCTGAGCAAGGGTCTGCGCATGTCAGGCAGAAGTAAGGCCAGTCCCACTCCTTCTCCCCAGGGATCAATCGGATGCCCCTCACCTATGGAGAAAAAGAAAAAGGGCAGACGGAGTTCAGAAGGGAGTCTTTTAAGGTACAGTTCAGTATTTTTTTGATGTGTACATACTGTGTATTTACCAGTAATGGCTCAACATGTAAACAAACTATCAGACTCTCAGATGCTACCTTGTTTTGTTTTTTTTTTTGTAGATTTGCTGGCAAATATCGAGAGAGCCTCCGTAAAGAAAGTTTGCCCAATGGAGACTTGTGCTCAGAGAGTGACGCAGATTCAACCAGTCGCAGACTTTCTTTACTGAAGATCGTAGGCAGGGGCAAAAAAAGGGAATCCATAGGCAACTGCTCTGGGTCACCTGGAGCTGAGGAAGAACCAGTCGAGGAAGTGCCAGAAGTCAAACCAAGGGAGCCACTGTCAGGTAGGGCCACATTCTACTCGTTTTGGAAATCGTAAACCAAAAGTGTATGAACGTTTTTATATCATGTGTTTGTGGGTTAGAATTTCACTGACCAGCACACAGTTGTTTTTACAGTTTTATGTTTTTAAAAATCAGCTTTGTCTAAGTGGGACTTGGGGGTGGGGGGTGGGGGTAGACAGGAAGATTGCTTGTGATTTCCTATTAAGGAAATTAATACTTATTATGAACAATAAAAGTATAAAATATTGCCTCTCATGTCCAAACATGTTGGATTTGATCGTCATGTCTAATGTGGTTGTTACATTGTCCTCCACATTTAACTCGATCCTTGAAGTGAAACACACATTTACACACACTAGGGGGCAGCTGTGAACACATGTGCCTGGTGCAGTGGGCATCCCTAGCACCGGCGCTTTCGGAAAATATATAGGTTTGGTGCTTTGCTCAAGCCCAGTTCTCTATCAACAAGGCCACAGCTGCCACATGTAGCAAGCCAACATTAATACTGGTCATTCAAATTAATACACAATCCAACAAGCCAACACAATCGTCGTCACATCATTGGAATCATTGGAATGAGGTGACACTTCCTTCTATGTTAGATAACATCTTTATCCGTGTAACAAACACAAGTTTGCATTTGCTAATGAATACATCTGTTCTCATTTATACACATCAATATTAGTATATATATTTTATTTGAAAATATTTGCCATGCAATGCTGCCTGTGTAGAACATGCCTTAGGTTTGCGTAATGTCATGTTAATTTGAAATAAATAATCCTTAACCTCTAGTGTCCATCTGTTTAACCATTCATGACGTCAATAGTGAAAGCTAAATTATTTTATAAGCCACTAAATAACAACCTTTGATAGAAAATGGATCCAGTTAAACGTTTCATTATTTAGCAGACGCTTTTATCCAAAGTAATTTACTATTCCATTTGAACACTATTTTTGAGGGTTAAAGGCCAACTTAGTGGTAGTGAGGCTTAAACCGACGACCTTCTCATCACTGCCCTGTTCTGTCAGGTTCGGTCATGTGAGTTCAACTACGTAAGCGGTCAGAAAGTACAAAGCTTCTGTGCTCAGCTGAACCTGCATACTCAAAATACACTAAAAGCAGGTTTTTGTTCAGGTTGGCATGCTCATATTAGATAACAACCTTAGGGCTTGTTGTGGCAGGATTCAAAATGGTCAGGGCCCCACAACTGATAGCAGCATTTGATAAGTAAAGAATGTGAAGTTAATCCATATAAGGTCGACACAGAGGATATATTTACTGTACATATTTTAACCCTGAGAATCATTGCAAAGTTTTTAATGTGTTTATGTGTTTAGTAGAAATATGTGTACTTATAATAATAAGTAGAATAAGTAGCCGATTACATATAAAGGTGCTTACATTCCCACCTCTTATCCAAGCATGTTCCACACCGATGTACTGATGTCTGTGAACCCTAAAAGAACACTATATTACCATATCACCTCATGTAACTCTATTATGCAATGCCTGATCTTAGGAAGCTTTAAAGATTTGATGCAAAATCAAACAATAATTGAGAAAGAGGAATTTGGTGAAAGAGGAACTGGGTATCTACATCGCCCTATGTGATGTTCGGTCACATCTCGGCTTTCTTTCAGTGAGTTAAGCAGTGGTGTAGTCCTAACAAAATAAGTGAGGGGTCGCACTTGGACTAAAGGCGGACTACAAAGCAACATCCAGCTAACCCTCCCCCCCTCCATCACTAGACCCCTGGTGACAAGACTCTGCTTTCCATTCCACAGCTGACACAGCACAAAATGCCCCGTTTATTTGTATGTTCAGCCACATAACGTCGATGGGAAAAACTTTTCGTGACCTCACTGTCATGCTGGTTTCAACACGATCGCATTAAGCATTTCAGCTCAGAGCAGACAGCAGGAACCTCAGTCTGAAATACAATTAGGTTCTTATTCGGGATATAAATGGATTAAAACGAACATGATACTATTTGCTCATCATGTGGAGTTAAAAGAGTAAACAATTCAGCAGTTCGTGTTTCTGCAAATAATTCAAATGCCAAAAGAAAACTGCAAAGTCAGCACATTTTTTTCTGATTCTGTGGAAGGAGTAGTAAGAAGGAGAGTCATTCTTCTAGCTCCCGGACATTACGTTAAGAGTATATTGAGTCGTAATATGTTAAACTAAATGTTTGATTTGGCTGGAGACAATTCTTTAACATAATGAAATATTTGACAATATTTTGCCTGTTTTAATAATAATAATAGATAGATGGATGGATGGATAGCCTAGTGGGTAGAGCGTTGGCCTATGAACCCAAAGTTTCAAGTCCAGGCTCTGCTACACGGCCACTGCTGGGTCCTTGAGCAAAACCTTTAACCCTGTCTGCTCCGTATGTTGGCTGACCCTGCGCTCTGACCCCAACTTCCAGACAAGTTGGGATATGCGAAGAGAAACATGTCGTTGTACTGTATATGTGTAATGACAAATAAAATTTGAATTTAATTTGAGAGATAGATAGATAGACAGGCAGATAGATAGATTTATTATATTATATATTAGATTGTATTAATGGGCAGCGTGTGAGCCATAGTTTGTCTTCATTCTTCACCGCTCGCATGTACAGCTAATATATTGCTGCTAGCATTATACGCAGTTAAAAACTTCCTCGTCGTCTGATAAAGACAGAACCTACATTCATCTACTACTACTAATACTTTCACCTACTTTCACGGAACTTTTAATGCACAACAGTAAACACCATGCCTGGCTGATCTCATCCCCTGACTAAAGCATTGTGGTGGCAACAACATACTATGAGGGTTCTTCTTAGTGACCATCACACAAAGAGTTCAAGGAGGGATGACGGCAACCAATCAGTTCAACCGGCCTCAAAATGACAGTTCGTCTTTCAACAACCAAAACTAATAATAAAGTAGCTTTTTTCTCTCTCAATAAACTATTGGATACATACTTCAGTCTTTGATATATAACCAAAATAAAAAATACTCTCAGTTGTTGACAGTTCTATTTGTGTAAGAACAACAGTTAATATATAATTGTTATTTGATTCAAATGAAAATAAAACACAATAAACCGCAATAAAATAATTTAAGTGTAAATTTAAGTCACATTCTGTTCATTTCTTGCTTCAGTTGGATAAGTTAGTTATCTAAACGGTTACACTAGAAGGTAGTAAATGATTTCCAGACCTAATACAACCATAAAACTATAACTGCAGATACAAAACACTTATGACAGTGGCCACCATGGAAACAATGTCAAAGAACAATCTTTGTGATCAATATAGTCATAAATACGTTTAGTTTTACTGGTTACACCCACAGAGGAGTGGTGTCTACCTCATTCCCTAAAGAGTAAAATGTCACACAAATGATTATGTTGATTTTTTTGGCATTAAAACGGCTTGTTCGATGTTCCTCATAATGTATCCATCTATATTATTTCTATCTTATTCCCCGTTTGCACACAAATCTTTCAGTTTTGATTGTGTATAGGTGCATGTGAAAGGGGTAATAAGTGTAAGGTGGGGAACGCCTCCTACAGAAACTCTTTATAAATCTTTCTGAACTCTGTACATGTCTACTTTGATCGAGTCTGGGAGCAAGACCAATGTGTCTTTGGGTTGAGTTGGGTTCATGTCAGTCTGCACCCAGCCAAAAAACTCTTTAATGAGAGGAGTGGCTGAGGAAGGAAAACACTTAATTCACCCCCCCCCCTTTTTCTTTTTATATCCAAATGTCTGGATCCACTCAAAAGCTTAAAAACGGCTACACACGTAAGGGGACAGGCTCAGTCTAGCCCAGAGACACTGGACACCACTGTTGAACTTACCAGCTGTGCCTGTGGGGGTTTGGGGATCAGGGAAGCAATAAAAACACTCCCCTACTCACTTTTTAAGAATAATATTTATTCACCCAGACACCTATTTGATGTGGAATGAGTAGATTGAGTTTAAAAATGAGGGTATGCTGTATGCCAGTCTGAAATGGTTAGTAAAACAAACTGGAAAGACGCTAGTTTTTTTCATACCTTTGGTCACAAATTTTGTGGGCCAGGTTCCTTCCTGAACTTTACACAATCATTTCTTTAATAGTGGCAGAAGGGCAGCTACATGTGGCACTGATTATGCCAGTGATTCAAATGTGTCAGTGAATATTTTACTTACTCATCAATTTGGATGGCCTACTTTTCTAAAAAGAGTCACATTCCAAAGCGTAGTTTCCCACAATTATTGGATGTCTGTTAGGCTTTTTCAAGAAACATTTCATTCCTGTAGATGCTATTTCACCATAGGAAAGGTGATATATTATTACTTGGATTATATACACGTCACAACAAGTTCAGAAGGCAAATGCCCTTGCAAACAAAGACCTAGTATTATTCTTTTACTTAACTCAACTTTGCCCCTCATTTCTGGCCAGTGGCCATATGTTAATTACTCTGGAATAGCGCCACAGAGCTCTCAACATCTGGCAATTGAGACTCGGTGAGTTTTCAAGGGCAACATTTACAGGTTTCTGCATAGGCACTTGGATTAATGTTTAGTGTCGCATTATTGCACACTCCGCCTCCTTATGTCCTGTTCGTGATATTTTAATAGCTTTAATAGCTTGAGGTAGTTTTCAGTAGGAGGTGGAGTTTCTGGTCAATTTCGGAACAAGAACAAGTAGCTTACTCATTTTCCGAGTCCTTTTTCCTCAATAACAACTGTCGGACTGTGTCCATTGTCTTATTTATGCAGACCCTGTTTCCAATGAGTTGTTACAGTAGTTCTGGCCAATATAATCTGTAGAGGTATCGAATAGGTGACTGGTAGTGATGGAAAGATTTGACACGATTTCCTTAAATGAGACAGAGACCGATGAGCCGGGCCAAAATGTTTCTCTGATCTAAAACTAAAGGACATTTAAGTTTGTGAGGAACTTAACAGCAACCTTTCTCCAAGTCAGAGCCTGTTGTTAAATTTCTGCCTGTTCTTCACGGGTGGCTAAACATAATTTACGTAACAGGTCCAACATAAGTTATGAGAAACATTGTAAGTCAGACCGAGGACATCCTAGTAATGTATTCAAGGTCATTCTAGCTCCTGCTGAAGCGAACAATAAAACCAGGAATTGACTTTTCAGACTATATGTTCAGACATATTAGAATAGTATATAACTTGAGTCATTCGTTCACTGAAGATCTTTGATGTCATAGTTATTCCAGACATACGCTATGTGCAAGGAACAGTTTTAATAATACTATTATAATACTACAATAATACACTTGGAATTCAGTTTGAACGTATGTGACTTGGAAGTTGGGACACAGTCGAGATTGACACAATAGACAAGCTAAAGGTTCCAAATGCAGGTTTATTAAGGTGAACAGGTAAACTATGTAGAAATAAGTCTAGTTTTCATAAACCGGTACAAACAAAGCAAACAAAACTAATAACTGAGAGCAAGAGATCGCAACCAATAATACAAAAGAACATCTTAACGCTTTAAAATGTGTGGTGAGTTCAGTAAAACACATTACTAAACACACACTAGGGGTGCCACATTATCTGAGGACCAGTTAGGGTTTAGGTAGGCTTTGGTCAGGACCAGGGAGTCGTTGACTCTCTGAATTGAACCAGGCACTTTACAATCACAATTCCAATCTCTCTAAATCTGTATATATAGATTTAAGAAATTTACATTTCTTTATATTTTTTATACAAATTGTATCTGTATTTTTATTTATTAATATATTGTTTGTTTTTTACGGAGCAACTGTAACATTTGCATTTTTTCTCTGGGATCAATAAAGTATTTCTGATTCTGATTCTTACCAGCTGGCCATTGCTACTCCAGGTATATGTGGCTATAACATTTAAACTACATACTAAGATTTGCTGTTGCACCTTTTTCTACAGAAACAATTTACAGTTTTTTTTAAGTTTGCGTGGTTTTCTGTATTTTTCTATTGATTTTTTATGTTTTTACCTACATCTTTAGTACTGGAGATCCTGCAGCTGGTTACCAAGCGAGACCTGTACCTGGCAGACTCCCACATCCTTGAATTAGAACAGGAGTGTATGGAGGTCTCCACCCCACCAGCGGGAGCTCCTGAAGACCTAACCAGCCCCAGCAGTAAAGACAGCATCAGACGTAAAGCCAAGGACGTGGAGCTGTTGTACGAGGCTCTGCAGAAGGAGCTGTGGAATGTGGTCCGGGAGTCTCTGCGCACTCCTACCGCTGGGCCCAATCTAGGCCTGGTGGTACAGGTTCTCCAACAGGAGGAGCAAGCTGACCGGGACTGGGCCATGAAGGAAAGCTTTGTGCCCGGAGGTCCACGACCTAGGGAGCTGAGAAAGCGTTGGAAAGAGGCCGTAACCGAAGCTGCTGATGAGAATCTTCCCAAGACTGACATGATGCTGGCGGGTGAGCTGGCGACATACCTGGACAAGTTAAGGATTCGTATGGTTGAGGATTTGGGTGCAGCACGTCGGAACGCGGTGTCCGTGTATCCCGCCGATTATGACGCCTTTCAAGTGTATGCACACAGCTATCACTTGGCTGTCACTCGACGCCTGCAGAACATCACTAGTAGAGAATTGGAGATCTCAGACATTTATGCACTTTTAGACTGGCTCTACAACATCTACGAGAGGTATGTAATGAATCTGTGTAGAGTACATATTATTAAAATGTATTATTATAATAGCCTAACTGTTCACGTTCTGGACTAGAAATCGAAATATTACTATTAATATATAATCTATCTATCTTTATCTATTCGTTTATCGTCCGTTTTTCCCAGTTCCTGGGGTAGGACGTTAATGTTTCGGAGCAGAGTTTTCCGTCCGGATGCCCTTCCTGACGACAACCACCAGTAGGTGGTGGGAACTTGTGAGACTACTGGA
>JAOTRQ010097598.1:0-10395 GCA_028565875.1 Hoplisoma paleatum
AGAACGAATCTTCCAGGGACTCAGGTGTGTGTGTGCTTAATGTACAGAGAGAGAGGGGTGTGTGTGTGTGTGGGTGTGTTGAGGGGGTCTGATGTCTTTCAGGACAGCTGGGCCCCGGGATCCTCGGGGGGGATTTTGGATTTATCTAAACATGCTGGAGAGAATAAAGATAAAGAGGAACTGGATCTGCACGCTGGACTGGAAACACAATCTTGTACATTTGAATGTTTTATTTGCTGTTTGTTTATTTATTTAGTTGAAAATAAAGTAACAATTCAAATGATTTAAAGAGAAAATAAAACACTCATGAATAATGAATCTTTGCTGATCCCATTATGGGACGTGACCGAGGATCATTTGTCTGCATATTTGATTTGGGACCATTTTTAAGCCAGATGCTTCTCCTGCCCCCCCCCCAATTATAGAATATTAATTATTAATATTATTAATATTCGAGATGTAATTATATGATACAATTCATGATACAACATTTATGATGTCATTTCTTTCCACCTTTTTGCTTTTAAAACATTTATGTTGGTAGTCTAGTGGTCAAGACACTGGACCAGCAATCAGAAGGTTGTCAGTTCAAGCCTTACCTCTACTGTTGGGCCCTTGAGCGAGGCCCTTAACCCTGAATTGCTCACACAGACGTGTGCTAAGTAAAAGTCGATTTCCTTTTACTGTTTGTCTTTAGAAAAGCAATAAAGATGAATGATGATCTTATAATCAGTGTTTGAACACCCTTTTATTTCCGGGGTAGGTGAAAACTAAGCCAAACAATGGCACTTTCATATTTTGTGCTAAACTATTTAGGATCGGCGCCCTCTGCTGTTTAAAGAGAGTATCTGTTTGGGAAACTCAGGGATGGATCAGGTTATTGTGAACTTATAAATAATAGATAAATAAATAGAAACGTGTGTAAGTGATTTTTGTTTATTTGTGTGTCACGCAGGTTTCCCGCCGTCTGTGGACGTGCTTGTGTGGAAACACTTTATATTTCTTCAACAACGCGAAGGATTCCCATGTAAGAAACTTCCCTGCTGTTTTTTTTAATTACCCCGCAGTGTAATTTAGCTGCGGATCATCAGGCAGAATTAGAACACCGCCGGCTTTTCAGATTTCTGGCTCCGGCTGGTGTGACGCGGTGTTTTTTTAACCGACGCGGCATCTTTTTATTTTGCAGTATTTAGAGAAACTGGACCTGAGTGGGTTCGTGTCTCTGATCGATGACGGCAGCCGGGACCGAAATCTGGAGGCGGCCAGAATGAATCTGCGCATGAAGGACGGCGAGATCAAACTTACAGTGAGTTTTATATGAACACGGAGTGTGTGTGGCGTGTTCTAATGCTTTTCAAATGTACTATAGAAGACGTATTCTGGTTTGTTTAGATGTTTTGTTTACTACACGATTCCACACGTATATGGAATATATACACGTAAATATAAAGGCTGATTTATCTTCGGAAGTAATTCACCTCCACAACACTAGGGGTCGTCTACGTTTTCTGGCGCTTCTGTTGCGCCGACGTGCGAGAAACATCGTTGCTGTTGATTTGAATCGGATCGATATTGAACAACGAATGATTTTAAATATTTAAACGTACAGGGAGAAACTACTAACTATAAGCGTGCACGCTCCCCCTTGTGGTCTGGATCACTTCGACGTGTAGTTGGAAGGTCAGAACTGCAGTGTTTTTGTTAAAGATGCAAATGACAGAAATGACGTGAATAAGACCCTGATCAAGATAACTCGGGTACGAGGGAGAATATTTATATATTTATATATATATTCTTTTATGCTAATGCAGTTAATGAGGGGAAGGTGGAGGAGGTGCAGACTCGGATGGAAGGTTCGAAATTTGCATATTTGTTCTATCTGGTTCTCTTGATAAGAAATCATAACTGGATCCGTTTGCTTTGGTTGTGTAATGATTGTTTGGTTCTAACATGTTCCAGCCGCTCTTAAAACTTCTAAATAAATAAATCAAGAGGTCCCGACTCGAGTCGACACATTATAATGACGACTAGCTGGACCGGGAACGAACAGCTCAGTAGGTGCTTGTTGTGGTTGTAGGTTGTGGTGAGCGTCCGGAGCCATGCTGACACCGATAGTCGACTGGGGAATCAGCCAGTCAGGGTTGTACTTTCTTAGACGAGGTTCGTTATGCTCTTGCAAACGAAGAAGTCTTGTTTGGGAAAGACGATCAGCACGTTTGCATCATCTGCGAGGATGGATTCATCACCTGAGAGTGGTTTTTATATCTTATATATTCACTATGTCAGCTCACGAAACACTCTGCAGTCGTATCGATCCATCTGTAGTGATCCACGCAGAGAAATCACAGTACAAAGTAAACAAAGGTGGTCGTAATAATGCGACTGCAATAGTAGTTTCGTGCTTAATTTGAGCTTTTTTTTTTCCCAGGCTCCTAATTTGGAGGCACGTGAGTTATGGAAAGGATTTCTGTACTCTGTAGTGGATGTGAGTAAATATCAGGAATTATTTGCTTATTATTTATCAAAGCGTTTTACAAGTTTTGTGTGTGTGTGTGTGTGCATCCACTAAATCACTGCATCTCTCTTGTCCTCAGCTGAAAGTACCAACTACTCTTACCCTGCTGCCCGGGCAACTACATATGCTGAGGGAGGTGGTGGTTAAAGAGAGGCAAAGAAGAAAAGCTCGCTCCCTCTCCAGAGCCCCATCGTCCCCTCTCTCGCTCCCTCTAGTGGGGGAGATTCCAGCGTGAGTACTTTTTCTACCTTCGAATGTACTCACCAGAATAAGAACAGCAGAGGGCACTGTTGTTTCTTCGAACACATCTGGTCGTGTGTGCGCTACATCATTAGCAATAAAATGACATGCATGCTTTAGATCAATTCTGTTAAGTTAAAAACAAAAGTAACATGGACTGCATTGCATTGTGGGTAGAGTATCTCGTTACATCAAGTTTTTGTGGCTGGAACGACACATTAGTAATAATAGTATGAAACAAGCACACTGGTGCTGAGATTTGGATCGCAGGTCTTCTGGATGGGACAGACCGGATTAGAGTTTCGTTTGCTGTGTGTTTGTTGTGCAGGTGTTTCCGACCGGTGTCTCGTACAGAAGCTGAAGTTTTGTTAGAGCGCCACCCGGACTGTGGAAACATGCTGCTCAGGCCCGGACGAGACGGGACGTCACTCGCCGTCACCACGCGACAAGACCTCAATGGGTACGGCAAGAGGGGCGGCCGTGACCTGCCGGCCACGTGTGCTCACTACTGCCCCCTGTTGAGTGTTAACAAGTGCGTGTAAATATTTGACTGCACAGATTACAGACGGTTGAATATTTCTGAATGTCTTCTTTCGTAGGTCCGTGTTCAGACACTATCGAGTTACCCAGAAGCCTCAGGGTGGCTACATCATCGACGTGGAAAACCCAGTAAGTCCAGATTCATGGATTTGTCTTGTGTGAACAGGCAGGACAGTGAGACGAGTGTGTGAGGACTCTGGTGTGGAGGGGGGGGCAATAAAGACCCGTCTGTTTCTCACCAGATCCCGTGTCCGACGCTTCATGATGTCATCAATGCTCTGGTGGAGAAGACGGCCGGGACGCTACAGCCGTTCTTACTCGAGGAGCCTTACGAAGAGAATATCAGTACGCCTTTGCTACACACACACACACACACACCGTCATTTTACATTTATAGTTCTGCATTGAGATCATTTGTACTGTGAAGTAATTCACCACTAGAGGGCGTTGAGTTTCCGAGAGCTCTGTGGTGTTTGTGTTTATATTCTGTTTTAGTGACGTTGTAATGTTGCTTTTAAAAGATGGATCATAAACGCTAAGACGCTGGTATATACACAGAGCCACAGAGTGAATACTTTAACTACAAGCGTGTGCACGCCATGGTTTCGATGGTTATAGTGCTCCTCTTTATGGTTTGTGTCATTTTGCCACGTAGTTAGAAAACAAATGGGGCTCTTATTAAATGTAAATAAATTGTCATAAACTGTATGCAGTTATACGAGTACAAATGTAGCCACACTTTTAGCCACCAGGCTAACTTTTAGCATTGTAAGTGAATCTTTTTTCATGTATGTTATAGTTTATGAGTTTGATGACTTACTGGAATCTTCTCTGCTGCATTCGGCTTTCAGACAGACTCCATGCGTTCATGTTTGATGCTAATATTTCTCTTCATTTTAAAAATGTCTTTAGCGTACATCTCGTCCAACGATGAGAATGGAGAACGAATTCTGCACTGTGCACCCACCAACACTTTCCCAAGAGGACCCTCATTACCCCCAAAAGGTACAAGCTAAGTCCTTTATCAGTGAAAAGTGAAGAGCTTCATTGATGATTACCAATGACCAGAAGGATTGGACCGTGGACTACTCGGCTTGATTGAACATCTTGTTGACTTGTTGTTTACCCTTGTTGTTTATATATGTGTGTGTCCTGAGCAGGAGCAGAGCGATGGACACTAAGGTCACAATCAAAATCCCCCAGCCCGTCCACTAGATCTCTGAGCCCTCCAGGATCACCGTCCAGCCCCATGAGAAGACTAGTACTCGCACCCTCGCCACTCGCACAGAGTAAGAGTCACAACATTGATCCAGGATGCTTACAATCACACACACTGACAAACACACACCAGATCAAGCTCCATCACTGCCAAGTTGCATGCACAACTCTCTTGGTCTCTGATGCTGATGGCATGCAGCATGATCTGGGACTTAAACTAGCTTTATAAGTTGCTGGTTTAAGTACCATAACTACACATCTGTTGGGCTTTTGAGTGGCAGTGTTTTATTTCACTGGACGACTCAGATCCACGTTTATGCTTATTTTATAAGTTTTACAACAATAATTTTATTTTAATCTTCTGTTCACATCAGCTTTCACAGACGAACTGAAACAGAAACTGGAACAGCGACGGACCAGTCAGGATTAACTTCCCTTCTGGTCCTGGGACGATCAGCTGCCCCACCATCAGGCCTTCTGATACCCCCAGTGCCTTGTGATACGAGTCGAGTCGATGCATCAACACTCCGTCTCATTTCTGTGATGTTTCATTATTAAACTGAACAAAACTCTTCCTGCTTTATAAGAATGTTAGAATCAACAACCCGGGAACCTTAAAATGGAATCGGAATTCTTCCTCAAGTTTCTGCATCCTCTACATGCATCACATTTTTATGGTATTTGTAACTAAATCCTTCAACACACAAACATCAAACTACTAAAATGTCTGATGCCGTTCTGAATACATATTTAGTGGGTTTATCCAAATCTTTCCTGTTTGGTGAGTTTAGAAGAAAACTGTGCAGTTCTCGCTCTGGCGAGAAACGTGTGTGTGTGTATAGTATTTGTGTAGAGTGTAACTTGTGTTGGTGTGCTCGGTTGACTACTGAACTGTGGTTGTTGTTACTGGGTTGTAAATGTGCATGGTGCTACTGTTTGTATGAGCCGAGTTGATGTGAGTATCATTTTGTTTTTTGTCATATTTATTGGAAGTAAAGGGATGTTTGTTTTTCAAAAAGAGGTGTTTTTTTATTTTAAGTGTCACAAATTTTAATTATCTTGTATAATTATTACTAGTTCCAATGCTTTAATGTTCTTTTGGGACACAATTATCAAGCCCCCCCCCACACACACACACACAATCAATCAATCAATCAATGCACTGGGCAATATTACTAAATTCGGATTGAATAAATAAATAGTACCTAATCACTTTTAGATAAATTAATGTGCAGAACGGAATCATAAGGTTGCCCGTTTGAAGCTCATATGCACATTTCTGTTGGTCCCTTGAGCAAGAACCTCAATTCTTAATAGCCTGCAGTGTGTTGAGTTAATTGCTAGTAGCTTTTGGATTAGCTGTTGATTAAAAACTACTAACTGGTGGTGATTAACCAGGTTAAATAAGCAGAATTTTAAGTATTGAAAGTATTAATCAGGAAAACCTCTCATAAGATAATTTGTGTGTCGCAGCTAACAAGCTAATTTTTCTCAATTTACCTCTTGACTTCAACTATATTCCTTAAATATGATTAAGTCTAGGTTTAGTGCTTTATCTTTATTTATAATAGAGGAAATGATTGTAAAATATATACTATATAGAAGTATTGCATAATACGAATAATAAGAATGCACACATAGCTAACGGGCTAATAAGCCTGAGCATGTTTAGTAGATTAGCATTTTAAATTGTTCATTGTACCTAAAATAATATTCGGTCAAAATCACAAATATCACGAATAATAATAATTAAATATTAATATGGGTTATAATTTGTGTATTATGTTTTTATTTACTTTTGTGTGGTGTTATTTTGCGGGTTACGCCGTCAACTGTATTATAAAGCAGTGGTCGCTAGATGGCGCCAATGTTATAACAAGCTCTTTATCTTCTAATAAGTAAATGAATGATTTTTGTTATATTGCTTTTGTATTTACACGTCTTGTAAACAATATTATATAACTTGAGTTTCTTAAAAAAATTCTTTTAGTAGTTCCCCAGAATGTAATAATTTTTTTTTATTTCTGTGAGTGCAAAAACATGTATAGGTGAAAATAGGTGGTCACCAACTACACTAGACTAGACTAAGTTTGTGTGCAGATGAACTTTGTGCATGTAGATCCAGACCCTTTCTACAATATTTATTTAAACTTTATGCAACCAGCAGAGGTCTTTATTCAGTCACGATGAGAGTCGATCCAGCTTTTCCCACCCTGTAGGCACCAGATGATCGAGTTTTTAACTCATGAGCACCTGAAAACTTTCTCAACGTTCATAACGGGAAACGAGTATCTAACATTTTTATTATTTGGGTACCTCAACACACACACAAAAAAGTGATTTCTAAAAGTGTGTTGACAGAACGTAATGCTTTTGGATTTGATGCTGTCCTATGTCGGTAAAGGTGTCCCCTATTTACCCTATTTGCTCTGTAAAACAAAAAGGTTTTCGGTTCTGTATTTGATTTCAATGTGCAAAGTGAAACTTCAGTTCCCTTTGTAACCAAAAAAACCAGGTGCTTGTGTGTACAATAAGTCCCCATTAGCACCACTACATCTCTCTCTCTCTCTTTCTCTTTATTTATTTCTTTTCTTTCCGTCCTCCTGGAGTGACGTGTGTGTGTGTGTGTGTGTGTGTACTTGCAGCCTGTTGTAACGTGCCTATTCTCTTCAGTTTCGCAGGCTAAGGAATCTTAGTGTAGCTCATTTTAACACAAGGCCTGAACGGTTTGATTTCCCAGAGCAACAATACAACAAACTGCACGAGTCTCATTCACGCCAGCCTAGAGGACAAACAACAACTTATCCACATGTCCTCGTAGCTCTCGTCCCTCCTTCAGTCTCACTCAGATCTTCCTGTTTTGCTTGGTCAAGTCAAGTTGGATGGTGAATCCAGACCTCGAGAGGAAAGGGAATTTAGATGGTAAGTGTAAAATTCATTGTCCTGAAAACATCTTAACGATGTTCAGCTTAGTTTAACTTAGTGATAATTTACTTATAATTACCTTTACATTTACACATGATTAGACACTATATATCCTAAAACAATAATGATAGTAATTACCTAATACATATATACATAATAAAGTACAGTCTTTTTATTGATTAATTAAGTACAATTCTGGACTAATTCTTGACTTGATAAAATGATTCCCCTACCAAAGTTTCTTCGATACACAAATCACATCAGACACACGACTGGGACAATTTGGTGTATTTAGTTTGTCTTAAGTGAATGTTTTTGGATTGTGAGAGGAAACTGGAGTACCCAAAAGAAAACCCATCCAGACACGGGGAGAACATGCCAACTCTAGACAGAATGCTTCCAGGTCGAACAGGGTGACAGTGCTAATACAACAACTTTAATAGAAAAGCAAAAAAGAGCTGCTGTCATGATCATGTGTGATGTTCTAGTGTGTATGGAAAATGCATATTGCATATTTAGGACTGACTTTAGATCAGAATGGTTAATAGGTAAGTAAATAATAAACAATGATGTTATTCTTACTTTACAAAGCATTAAAATGTGTTTTAATAGAATTGATGATTTAAAAGATGGTCCAGTAAATGGGACATTGTCTTTGGTACTCAGGGTCTTGATGGTATTTTCAGAACACATTCTGGGTTTTTTTACATTTCCGGGCTGAAGTAGTCATTATAGAACATAACTACCTGTGTATTCATGTGTGTGTGTGTGTGTTGTGCAAGCTGGTGTACAGGGTTTGTACTTGCAGTAACACTTCATCATAATGACGTGTTTATTCCGTGTCTTCATCCCAGACGTCAGCAAAATCCAGTCATCAACACATTTATGTCTTCATCTTTAATTCCTCTGTAATTAATTCATCATATAATAAATCATAATTCTTCATCGTTCCCTAATTTAATCATTTAATCATGTATTGCAAGATCGATACACTTAAAACTTAAAATTGGTGACTAAACAGGAAAGAACCTGAAGGTCATGTAGAGCCACAATAAAAAAGATATTGAAACTGAAGCATGAGGATGTGATTACATGTCAGTTATTTACACTGTTTGTACCCAAAACAACTCCAAAATCATGCAGAATAACAACAACAACAACACAAGCCGTGATGGCTTAGTCGTTGAGGTACTGGGCTGGAGATCAGAAGGTCGCCGGTTCGGGACCCCACTACCACCGAGTCGAACCCCTGAGAAACTGCGGTGAACATGCAAACTCTACAGAGAAAGTTCCACGTTCCTCTTATGTTTAATGTTGCATTGAAATGAGAAGTAATAATAATGACAACAACAATAATAATAAATCAATACACAATCTTCATTTTCAAAAATAACTACAAATGTAGAGATTTTGTAAAACATTTATAGTACTTTTAATACAGAGGATTGTGATGACTCGATTATTCTTGTCATTTATGATGTCATTCATCGTTTCCTTTGGACATTATTGAATCATCTCTGTGCAGATGTTCAAACTAAAACTCACATCATGTGTCAGAACATCTGTAGGTGATGCACGACTCCACCTTCAGATCCAGAATTAATCTTACAACATAACAGCCAAATAGCATCATTACAAACGACTAAATATGGTGTCAGATACAATATTTACATTAGAAATAAGTTTTTCTCTTGTTAATAAGATTCTGTAGGTTGGAAAAAAGGTTTTCCGCTGTGTGTGTGCATGCGTGCGTGCGTGCGTGCGTGTGTGTGTGATGAGAAGAGAAAGCAGCAGTGCGGTCAGCAGCTACGCTTTTAGGAAGGAAATGTTCACCGTACTGAGAATCATGTCACCATCTCACTTCTTTATCTCAGCACAGCATCGTTTCTGTTTTATTTCAGTTCTATTGTAACTTACATTCATTTCCATCAAGTGAAATAATAAAAATAAACACTCATAAGTATTTACAGTTTGGCTGGTTGAGGTCATTAAAGATTGACATTTCTCTCGGACTGACTGTTACACTTTAGACCGTCCAGTCCTGGTCCTGGTTCTGGTCCTGGTCCTGTGTATCCGGCCTTGACCTTAAATTTACCAGCTTCACTTCTGGCTTACAAAAAGTTATTACAAAAGATTATTAGTGTTGAGAATTAAGATCCAGTTACAAACATTAACAGTCCTGCTGTATCGAGAACAGCAAGGTTGTGAGTTTATGACTTCAAGAAAGTCACATTTACAGACTTTTACTGACTCTAAAAGTCACTTTTCGGGTCTTTTATTGACTCTAAAAGTCACTTTTAGGGTGTGTACTGATTAAAAATCTCCATTATCTTATTATTATACTTCTTTCACTCTTGTAATTCTTGTAATTCTTTCGTGGTTCATTTTTTTGAGATAATAAATCAGATATTCGATTGAAGTCCGTCAGATTTCCGTTTGACGTGTGAAGTGCATTTTGTTGTTTTGTGATTTCTACAATCGATGGTAAATTATGCGTCTCTACACACCTGATCTTTTTCAGTGAAATCTGATTGTTGTAGTGAATCTGTAAACACAATATTGGCAAAATACAACAATAATTATTCCCCCTGGAGATGCTCGTTCATGCATAAGTGTTTTCATCTGTGGTGTTTATTCATTCACAGCAGCTCTTTTTTATAAGAATAACACATTTAAAAACCACGATGTTCAGATTCTCGCACTTATGCTTTAATGCTTTAAATATTTTATTCTTTAATGACTTTTATGCTTTAATGACTATTTTAAAAAGCCGTTTCGATCTCGTCATTAAACATGTTGCTTGAACACGCAAGAGGAAAAAAGAAAGTTATTTATTTATATATATTGCAAATAAGATCTGGATCTGTGTGTTTTACTCTGATGTACCGTGTGTGTGTGTGTGTGTGTGTGTGTGTGTGTGTGTGTGTGTGTGTGTGTGTGTGTGTGTGTGTGTGTGT
>JAOTRQ010097608.1:0-10394 GCA_028565875.1 Hoplisoma paleatum
AAAGTTGCTTTGAGACAATATCTATTGGAAAAAGCGCTATAGAAATAAAGTTGACTTGACTTGACACACACACACACACACACACACACACACACACACACAACAAGGAGGACACATGGAGACACATGACGGTTTATTGCCATAGACGTTCAGAAACTCAGAATAGAAACTAAACATTGTTGATCATGAGAAGAGTGTAAATTTGTCACGAACGCTGAATATATCTTTGATGTTTACTGCAAAGCTAGTCGAAAAATCAGATATTAATTATTAATTAATAAACTTACTTTATCAGGACTTTCTTTAGCAACGCCTCTCTCTACCCATCCAACACATGTAATTTGTGAGCTCATCGTCGTTTCCGTTAACAAAATAATGTGTGTTTTATATATTCGGCAAAAAAATACTACACTACACGAGGACCGTATTGGAAAACGTCGCAGCGTGATGACGTTGGTTCTCTATGTCTGTGTTCCAATTCAGAAGCTGCATCCTTTGAAGGAGGCAGCATCTGAAGGCATGTATGGAACTGGGACTCCAGACAGCGTGATCGGGCCATTCTTTGAACTTATTAGTTATACAATAATATTCATGTTTGTGCTCTATTGTCGTTGTCATTCAATAAATACAGTCCAAAAGCGAAACTGCATTTGGGTTCTGATATTTTTCTCTTCGGTAACAGAACCGTAACAATTTGGGGATATATGGCAAGAACAAATAATTCCAGTCAGTAGAAACCTTCAGTGAAGCCATTGCATTAGGAGAAACGTTCCCACTTGCTTCCTTGAAACATTTGCATTAAACATGCCTAACAGATTGTCTGAAGTAAACAACAACAATGGTGAAGCTACTTATTACTTTTATGGAACATTGGTTTCAGTTTTGAGTGTGTTTCAGGTTTTTAAGCTATGATATAAAACTTTTCATCAGCTGAGGAACAGCCTATTTTAGCTTGAATGTTTTTTATATTTAAATGTTTACAGTTAAATTGTTTATAAGTATTTCTTGTATTCATTTTAAAGCTCTAATAGGGTGTTCTATTTTTTTAACATGACATCACATTATATGTAAAAAATCTCAAAACTTGTATGTTTACCTGTATATGTTCTTCTGAAATCTTTGCAACTTTATTTAGCAAAATAAAGCAAATCGAGTAATATTATTAATGTGTTATTATTGATTGTGTTAGTGTTGTTAGGTTTGGGTAATCTATACAGGGGTTTATCATTTACATATCAGTATAAATTGCTTATAAATAATTTCTCCTATAGTCACAACTGACCGCTGTAGAACGCAATATAGTTTCTACGCATTTATTATTTTCGTAGACAAATATAAAGTGTTCTTTCAAAATAAATACATCTATTATCAGAGGATTTTATTAAAGCTACATTAACTACATTAATTAGTGTCATTTTAGTACTATGGTTAGGTCTAAATCCTGACTAGAATTTATTATGTCAAGTCAAACAGAAGGTACAAGATTATTTTAACATGCTGAGGCTCTACAATAGCTAAGAGGTCGTTTTTGATTATTATTATTTTAAAGGTTTTCAAAGGATTTTTCTGTAATTATATTGGTTATGATTATATTTGTCTAGCTTTGATAAACAACACACCAACCAAACGTGGCTGCTCAGGCAAGCTGACAGGCATAACTGAGACTCAACACAAAGTGAGATCCCAGCTCTGGTGTTAAATGTTTGTACTGCTATACCAAATGGCATTGAGAGTAAATGTTGATGTTACATACCCAATTACCGCTAACTCCTCAACTCTAATTTACCCAACAATAAAATAGCCCCATAACTATCAGTTTATTCTGTTGGGTTCAGCTACCCCCCAAAATACAAAACTCTTATTCTTACTTCATATTGGCTTAACAGCGTTTTTAGTGTGTAACTGATAAAATAGTGGGAACTTGTCTTCAAATTGTTTAGTGAGATATCTTATAATAGACTAAAAGTAAATCGTCTAAAAATAAAACCCTGCAACATAGAACTAGAACTTATTCCCCGAGATCAGGCTCCATCCCAGGACCTAGATGTTTTTGGTGATGACTCCCAGATAAGGCAAGCAGTGAAAGTGTAAGCAGCCTTGGTGTTGTTCAGAATAATCAGCTGACCTTCTAATCTGATGTTGCTAACATGTCAAGATTGTGCCAGAACTCTCTATAACATCTGTAAAATTTGGCCATCAGATAATTGTAATGAATAAAAGCTCAAATTATTGTCCAGTCACATCTATACCTCATGGCTGAGACTGCAACTTTCTTCTGACAGGTGCTTGTATTGTCTTTTACTAAACCATTGGAGCTCAATCAAAATGTCTGCTTTTGGCCTGTTTAGTGTTTATCCATCCTAAACCCACATCGCTTTACTACTGCATTCTTTTACTAGTTTCACACATTCAGCTGAAAGCATTGATGCTTAAAGACAAATACAAAATTGGACCATCTCAGGCACATTCAGTTAAACCTAAATCCGTACCACACAACTGACTAGATACTGGACTCTCTTTGTGTTCCCCCCCCCCCCCCCAGGGCATTTGTGATATTAATAAAACTGGTGAAGCTGTAAAAAAATATTGTTGGGTTGCTGTTTTTGCACAAGCAAGAGGTGCAAACTGAGGTATTTGTGACAGCTGTGAAAGTTAACAAGAGGAATTTCGCTGTTGAGTTAAGATTTTGAATGAAAGTTTTAACAAAATGAGGTCGTTTTTGTTACAATATAATAATAAAATAGTTGTGATAATTTAGCTTATCAGATAGTTGCTGGGGAGTGTTGTGGGTGAGCTGTGTTGGGGAGCTGTGTTGGCTAATTATTGGTGATTGTTTTTGGCATTGTAGGACAGAACAGACTAGCTGTTAGAGTAGTTGTCAATTGGTTATTAGGTGTCAAGGTTAATTGGTAATTGCCTGTGGAGTTTGTGGGGATATTTACTGGTTGTTTTTCACAAAAAGACTTTTTCATACATCCTGTAATTTCTTCTGTACAGGAAAAATGTTGACTTTACCAAACTGCTGAGAACTGGACTTAATCATTAAAGATTTATTATGCTATTAAGTTTAATCCCGGCTGTCATTCCCAATCTAGAAAGCTAAGACATTGCTCAGCCTTCTTGAAAAATCCAGAAAAACTACACTGTGAGTTGCATATGTAAAAAAATGTATATGTAATAATAATAACTTTTAATTAGAAGAATGAAATTTGGGCTTTGTGAAATCAATACAATAAAATTAAGGCTCTTTTGTAGGCTCATCAGAAATACATCAGTAATGATATTAATTTTAAGAAGAATACGAAGAATGACAGTGGCCTTGTCAAGCCAACATAACAATAGCAAATAATAATAATACTAATAGGGCTAACTTATTACAAATTGTGATTGCACAAGAGTTGTTACTATTATGATAAATAATGATTGTAATAATTGTATTAATATTATTATAAATAATAATAAAGTTTTGGTATTATTATTTAGAAGAAGAGAAAAGAAGACTTTCTGCTGATAGTAGTGTGCGATTGACCAATACAATCAGACTAATAATAAGATGTTAATCATTGTGTTTTATTTATTTGTTTCGAATAGACCACCAAATGCTTTCTGCACTATACAAACTTGTAGTAGGCGGGGTTTACTCTGTAGTATGTGGTCCACTCGCGCTAAACCAGAGATTTGGGTGTTTTCCTCCGTATCCTCCATTACAGGTCAGATTCTCAGCTTTGCTGTACGGCGCAGGCCTGAAGTAGCGCAGCCGCTCTGAGGTAAGAACTCTACCGCGCAATCTCCGTCTATTTCAGCCTTGGCGCAGCCGCAACAACAAACCCGGCAGCGTTCACTAGTGAAAACAGAGATGCGCTGATGAGGTTGTGTTCATTCAATGCATATTGGACCAGCACGAATTTGACCAGCTTTTTCAAATAAAAGTAGCATTACGGCAACCAGATCGCAGTGCTCATTTGAAAAATATTATCGTGTTTGCAGGCCAAGGCCTGTCATTATTGCCGCGTTGGTTCTAAAATGGTACGTTGAAAAGAAGGTAATGCTAGCTAGCTAGGTAGCTTTAGCAATACAATTCATATTTCGCAGTGCACCTAAATGAATTATCGTTATTACAATAACTGGTTATATATAAATATGCATACTTTAATATTATGTGTGAAAGTAAAACAAAGTCTATTAAACATAGCGATTTACATGTTGCTTATCATGTAAACACTGAATTTAGCTTACTTACAACCTAGTAGCTAGCAAACCAATTGCTTTAAAGAAAAACTTCCGATAATTAAAATGCACATTTGATTTAGAATAATTTATTATTCCGCTTCTAAATGTGTAAACGTTAACTGTGAGTAATATTAAATATTACGAGTAATTGTAGTAGCTAGCATGGCTAATTGTTTAGCTTATGACTGATCGTTAACCCGGTTAAATAATGTAAAAGTATCTCTTCGTGTGTAAAAGTTGTAGTTCTTGCTTGGCACGAGTTACATTATGAAGTTTAATTTTGCGACTTTGCGTTCAACAGTTTTTTTTTCATTTATTTATGTGAAAGTGTTTGCGTAAAATGCTGGTAGCCGCTCGTATTCATTTTGGAAATCTTATTTTTGTATACACATGTACAGTTTTAAATGTGGGATAATTCATAACAGTATAAGTTATTCATGCAGAAATGTAGATAATTTTAAATAAATTATTTACAATTGCAATGTGCTTACGGTTTCTTTTAAATATTCAAGTTATAAATTAGATACATTTACAAGTTTGTTTTCCATTTTTATTACGTCATGCAAAATGCATTTAACTGATATTTAAATATGCTTGTAATCATTTGTTGGTGTATTTCGTATTGAACAGTTTGAACTTGACACTTAAAAGACGTTTATTACACAAGATTGATCAGTATGCAGGTTTCTATCAAACAGTCATGGACAATTTTTGTTAGAATATATTCATGAATTCTTACCTGCATATTGGACTGGGGAGGAAAGCACCCTATTTGTACCTATTTGTAGGGAAACATGCAATATCAACACAAAATACTCATCCTACCTGGGCACTAAACCCAGGACCACTATGCCTTCCTCACAGCAGATTAGTAGACAGATTATTAGACAATGTGTTTTAAGTAAATACTTGTCACAGATTATAGATTTTTCTTATTGTTTTGAAGTTGAATTTAAAAACCCGAAAGTTGTGACGCATTTTGTTTTTTTTGCATCAAGAATTAATGCTTGTGATTGCAGGTTAATCATACAGTTGATTCCAGTAATGATTTAAATGAACCGGTAGTTAAAATATTTGTTAGTGGTTGGACTTTTGCTGATTGATTCAGTTAATGAAAGCGCATGGAATTGATGGTACATATACAACTTTAACATACAAACAATGTTAGCGTTGTCAATCATTTGGTGTTTGGCTTAGTAGATAGTGTTGATGCTCTCGGCAATGCAATCCTTTAATTTTAAGATGAAGTGGTTTGGCTCCAATCTCTGTGTAGTGTGCTTTAGTGTGTAAGAACCTGAGATACAAAATGTAACATAATTTAACATTCATATTGAACCTAGTATGTGTAACTAGAGTGTATAATATGTTAAAACCCTTGACAAAGTCATTATGTTACTGTATAATCAATCTGAAATGTTTTGGGTATTTGAAACCTTTGAGAAATAAAAAACATGCAATGTTTTTTGTATGATTTGTAGCACCCCCTTTTGTGGCGATTACAGCTGCAAGTTGCTTGGGGTATCGATCAGTTTTACACATCGAGAGACTAAAATTTTTGTCAAATTTTCCTTTGATAACAGTTTTGCTCTTTTGATCGATTCTCTATTCGATTCAGGTCTGGAATTTGACTTTATTCTCAATTCTAACACCTGGATACATTTATTTGTGAAGCATTCCATTGTAGATTTTTCTTTATCGTTGTCTTGTTGGAAGATGAATCTTGGTCCCAGTCTCAGGTCTTTAGCAGCCTCCTACAGGTTTTCTTTCAAAATGGTCCTGTATTTGGCTACATCTATCTTCCCATCAATTTTAACCATCTTCCTGGTCCTTGCTGAAAAAAGTAGACCCATACCATGTTGCGGATTGTTGTTTTATAGACAGTCCCACATCTGCTGTAGACCTCTGCAGTGATCCAGAGTGATCGTGGGCCCTTTAGCTGTATATCTTTAGTTTAGTTTAGAAGGATGGCCGGGTCTTGGTAGATTTTCAGTGATCTGATACTCCTTCCATTTCTATTTGATTGCTTGCACAGTGCCCTTTGAGATGTTAAAGCTTAGGATATCTTTTCGTACCCAACTCTGACTTTAAACTTCTTTTCACTAGTATATTGGACCTGCCTGGTGTGTTTATTGGTCTTCATGATGCTCTCTGCACTTTAAACAGAACTTTGAGAGCAGGTGCATTTATACAGAGACTTGATTACACACAGGTGGATTTTATTTATCATCATTAGGTCATTTAGGTCAGCATTTACCAAGTAAAGGAGAGAATGATATTGCACACCCCACTTTTCACTTTTTTTTTTTTAAGTATCTAATAAATTTAGTTCCACGTCACGATTGTGTCCGACTTATTGATGCTTCACAAAAAAGTGTATATATATATATAATATATATAAATATACATACATACATACATACATACATACATACCTTGTTGGGACGTTTCGTTTGTAGATCTGGAGTTTAACACATTTGACTAACTTGTGATAACAAATAATGTTTTGTACATATCTGTGCACTAGATGGCGCAAAACATTTAAGGCTGCATTTAATGGCGCGTTTTCAGTCTAACTTTAATTCTTTAGGTTTGGAAGTAAATATGTCATCAGGACTCGCAGTATAAGCAATAATTTCTGGCTGAGATTGGAAAGGAGTTTAAAATACTTCATTATGACTTGTAAAGCTGCATATAATGACCTGATTATTGTAATTATTAAATTTAATTAGTATAATACTCTCTACAGTTAAATTAAAATATAAATACTGCAATGTCATGCGGTCAGATGTAAACTTTATCACTCCTGGTCTCAGTATTAAGATCCCGATCTCAGCCGCTGTCATAGTATTAATGCACCTCTGTCTGAGTCATTAGCTTGTGAGGTGGTGTTTGACATAAGAAAAATCTAATCTAAACATTTCATTGCTTATTATTATTATTTATTGCAAAATATTGCATACATGCCGAAATAACCAAAATTGTAACTATGAATGTGTGTATATGTGATGCATGTGCACACGAACCATTGCTAACCGGACAGGCCAGTTGAAACATTAAGTAATTATCCAATGGGATAATCTTATCTGTGTATTTAGTTTAATTCAGATGTGATCTTTTTGACCAGGCATTGTTACCGTACAGTAGTATAGTTTTAGGCAGCATGGTGGCTGAGTGGTTAGCACTGTCGCCTCACAGCAAGAAGTCCCGGGTTCGATCCCAGGGTCAGGCTGGGGACTTTCTGTGTCAGCGTGGGTTTCCTCCGGGTACCCCGGTTTCCTCCCACAGTCCAAAAACATGCCCTAGGTTGATCGGAAATGTGAAATGGTCCAGTAGTACTCTCTCTCCCTGTAGAGATAGAGGGTTGGGGAAAGACCTGGCAACCTACCCCTTAGATACTCCGTAGATAGATGCCGAGATACTCTGGGGATCAATAACGGTCCACAGAGTAACCCAGGGTCAAAGTCGACTGAAGGGTAAAATAGATAGATAGAGTATAGTCTTAAACATCCTAAAAGACAGCCAGGCTGTTTTTTATGGTTTGACACCCCTGGTATAGTATTTGGATTATATATATATTAGTATAGTATATATATATTTTATAAATATACTTTCTTTTTCAACATACAAGCTCAGGAATATATCCAATTACTTTTATTATTGCATTACAATAACACAGTGAAAGCTGAGTATATGCATACTAATATTTATTACTAATAATCATTTATTACTAATATACACAATTTTAGGCATGTGTGGGGGAAAATGATGTAAATAAAGAATGCTTAAAAATATAAATGATGATTATTACATAATATAAATGATGAGTAATATACAAAATTACAAAGTGAGTCAAAAACAGTAAGAGAATTCTAAATCACATAAATATTTAGTATCACTAAGCCAAAACCAGTGTTTGATCAGCCAGTTATACCAAACAAATGCTCATTAACGTCATTAACCGAAACATAAAGAGCTATGCTTAAAATCGAGTAACAAACAGTCAAACTCTGCTACCAAGGTGAGGTTGTGGAAGACATCGGTGAGGTTTACTGTCACACAACATACACTTAGTGTAGTTAGTTCTACTGTATCAGCAAGGTCTCTCCCAGACAAATATTTCAAAGAAGACTGGTGTCTCAAGATGTGTTGTTCAAGCTCTTTTGAAAAAGCACAAATAAATGTCAGTATGTTGCCTGCTTTTATCCAAAGCAACTTACAATTATGACTAAACTTGATTTTGCTTAAGAGCCTTG
Source organism: Hoplisoma paleatum (assembly GCA_028565875.1). Taxonomy (NCBI): domain Eukaryota; kingdom Metazoa; phylum Chordata; class Actinopteri; order Siluriformes; family Callichthyidae; genus Hoplisoma; species Hoplisoma paleatum. The sequence continues at coordinate 8,484 of JAOTRQ010097608.1, forward strand.
CTCAGGGGCCCTACAGTGGCAATTTTGCAGTGGTGAGGCTTGCCTTCTGATTACTACACCAGTACTTTAACCACTAAGCTACCACAGAAATGTTTTCAGTGTAAAAATGAACAAGAAGTGATGGCATGGTTCTCACAGAGCCTCGATTTCAACATCATTGAGTGTGTTTAGGATTATTCGAAGATACAGAAGGATCTGAGGAATATCTGTGTTTAGTTCTTTAAGATCTTTGAAACAACACTTCAGTGACTTTTAAAAACTGTGTGCAAGTTTATGAAGAAGAACCGATGCTGTCTTGAAGGGAAAGGGTGAACACACTAAATATTGAGTTGATTTATAATTGATGAAAATAAACTACCACTGCCTTTTTTTGAAAGCTTACAGCATTTTTTTTATACCTTTTTAAATCGTTGTAGTCAAAACTGCAAATGTTCACTATAGACTTGGTTTTTCCCAAGTTTATATTTTAAAATTCAGATTTACAAATGAATTTTATTGGATTATTGAATATGTATGGTGGAACAGTGGCTAAGTATGTAACATGAGCAAGAAAGTCTGGCTTTGATACCCAGTTTGCAGGTTCTCCACAGTCCAAAAACATGTAAATAAGGGGAGATGATTCATTTTCCATGACTGTGTTTGATATACTCTTGTGCACTAAATGGTGGTATGTAACTAATAAATACCGTGTGCAAAATTGTGAGTGAATATATAGATTGTGTCTGATTTTGTAGTAGTGGGAATTATTCCCAAATCCCAAGACTTAAAATATCTGCAAATCCCGAGCTGTAATCGGTGGACATAGTTTGGTCACTTCAACAATCATCCTCATTTACCCAATTTTGGTTTTTGGACTTGGAGGAACCTGGAGCACTCTGAATAAAACTATGAAGTCATGGGAGTACATGCAAACTCCACACAGAAAGGACCTGGAATGCCCCACCTTGGGATTGAACCCAGGTTATTCTTGCTAAGAGGTGACCGTGCTAGCCACTTAGCCACCGCACCACCCTCATTTTTCAAGTAAAGATCTTAAGCAAGAAAAGAAGTAAGGAAACTTCAGAAAACCCAGACCCAAAAGGGGACCAATGTTGTTAGCCATTAATACAATTTGTATTAATTTCGGTTCCTCCGTCCAAGTAAAAGGTGTTTTCACATTTGGAGCTAGCCAATATATTACTCATTTGGAAGTTAAAGCTTAAGAAAAGTTGTTATAAAAATGTAATAAACGACCGAAACAAAAAGTGGCAAACGCAGCTAAGGATGTTGAATCTTTGACCTTTGTGAATAAGATATGCTGATGCTTGTCACATCTAATATAAAGTCCAGGCTATTCTGTTTTTTTACATTGACACATGGCCTTGCTTTACCATCACTATCACACACTCTAAGCTTGTTATTTTCAAAGTGATATGGAAACTAACGACTAAATCTGAGGCTTTCAATTTCATCTACAGTCTATATCAACCACAGTAATTATTATTTAATCATAATACAGTAGAACCTCGGTTAACGAACGCTCCTGATAGCGTCCAATTCGGATAACGACCAACCATTTCACTAAAAATTTGCTCCGGATAATCAAAATTTCGGTTAGTGAACGTCATTACATCAGCAACGTCGTCAATACGTGACCGTTGTTGTGCCGAATTCCGACTTCCCGGCAGAATTCTACTCCCTTCGCATGCACGTTCGTCAATAAAGCAAACAAACGGACACAAAATGTGACGCTCACATTTGTCTTAATGTCATGTGATGTTTGCTATGAATGTTAATTGAAAATTATGAGTTAAAGATTATAGAAATTAGTGAATTCACGAGTGTTACATGTGGGTTCAGTTTGCTTTAGTTGCGTAAGTGCACGTGAAGGGAGTCGAATTCTGCCGGGGAGTCGGATTTCGGCACAACACC
>JAOTRQ010097619.1:0-10394 GCA_028565875.1 Hoplisoma paleatum
CCCTCTCCAACCCCCCCCAATCCTTTCCACCCCCCCCCCCCCCCCAACACCCTTCCAACACCTGGTGATTCCGACTCAGAATCAATAATGCAGATGTTCGTACACTCGCGTCGTTCTGTAGCAGATCAAAAGTGAGACTAAAAGCAGTCATGGCCCTCGGTGTGGCGGCCTCAGAGACGCATCGGGCCCTCAGAGATCCATCACACAACGAGAGAGTTTCCCAGGGGGCCCGAGTAGAGCTTCTTTATCATCTTTTATTAAAAAGTGAAAAGTTCGACCAGTTTCACGGATAGTGTGCAGTAATAATAGTAGTAATATTATTAATAAATAAAGTAAAATTAGTTTTATAATACAATATAAATATATTTAATATAAATAAAATATTTTTTTCAAATGAATGTAATCATTTTTAATCTCTTTTTTCTCTTTCTCTCTATCTCGCTCTCTTTGTCTCTCTCTATTTATCTCTCCCTCTCTCTGTATGTCTCTCTCTGTGTATGTCTCTCTCTTTGTATTTCTCACTTGCTCGCCCTGTCTTACTCTCAGTATGTCTGTGTGTGTATATGTCTCTCTCTCTCTGTATCTCTTACCTCGATCGTCCCTCATCACTCGTCTCTTCCTGGTAAAAGCTGTTATCTGCTGTGAGGGGGGTGTTAAGGGGGTTCTGGGGGGATCGTCCGTCCCTCTGACGAGTTATTTCAGCTTGTGTGAGGCTGTTAGTGACCTCAATCACTTGCTCAGCTTTCCTCCCCAACACACACACACACACACACACACACACACACACACACTCCCCCATATCATCTAAACCGCTACAAAACTTTGATGTATTAATTGTATTATAAATGTAAACGTGGGAGGCTTTAGAGACGTGAAGGGTGCACGTATCATCAACATGAATCAGTTATTATAAATGTGTGCATACATATGTGATGTAATAACAGGTGTAGTAATTGGTGTAGTAGTAATTGGAGTAAGAACAGGTGTAATAACAGGTGTAGGGTGTAGTAACAGCTGTTATAACAGGTGTAGTGGTAACAGGTGTTGTAACAGTAGTAGTAGTAACAGGTGTAATAACAGTAGTAGTAGTAACAGCTGTTATAACAGGTGTAGTGGTAACAGGTGTTGTAACAGTAGTAGTAGTTACAGGTGTAATAACAGGTGTAATAACAGTGGTAGTAGTACCAGGTGTAATAACAGGTGTAGTAGTAACAGCTGTAATAACAGGTGTAGTAGTAACAGCTGTAATAACAGTAGTAGTAATAACAGGTGTAATAACAGTAGTAGTAACAGGTGTAATAACAGTAGTAGTAGTAGTAACAGGTGTAATAACAGCTGTAGCAACAGCTGTAATAACAGTAGTAGTAATAACAGGTGTAATAACAGTAGTAGTAATAACAGCTGTAATAAGAGTAGTAGTAGTAGTAACAGCTGTAATAACAGGTGCAGTAACAGGTGTAATAACAGGTGTAGTAGTAACAGCTGTAATAACAGTAGTAGTAGTAGTAGTAGTAGTAGTAGTAGTAGTAACAGCTGTAATAACAGGTGCAGTAGCAGGTGTAATAACAGGTGTAGTAGTAACAGCTGTAATAACAGTAGTAGTAGTAACAGCTGTAATAACAGGTGCAGTAACAGGTGTAATAACAGTAGTAGTAGTTACAGCTGTAATAACAGTAGTAGTAACAGGTGTAATAACAGTAGTAGTAGTAGTAGTAACAGCTGTAATAACAGTAGTAGTAACAGGTGTAATAACAGTAGTAGTAGTAACAGGTGTAATAACAGTAGTAGTAACAGGTGTAATAACAGTAGTAGTAACAGGTGTAATAACAGTAGTAGTAACAGGTGTAATAACAGGTGTAATAACAAGGCAGTTCTTATGACATGGATATGATGCTGTTGTTCCAGGATTGTTTCTCTCTCCTCTGGTTTAGTGGAGCTGCTGCTGCTCTTTTTCTCGGGTTATAAAATCCGGACGTTCATCACAAATCACGGCTGTTACGCTCTCACGCCGCCGCCGCCGTCGTCACCGCCGCCGCCTCCATCGTCGTCGCCGCCGGCGATATGATGAGCGCTGGCCTGAGCACTTCTGCTTTATGGACTTGGGATGAAGGTTTATTATCGTCTCGTAAAATACACGACAGGATTTGTGTAGCAGCACAGCGAAGCTTCTTCAGCTTCAGTCTCACCTAGCATCATCTCCTTTAGCTTAGCATAGTCTAGTCTTAGACCATGTCTCGGTCAGCGCAGCCTAGTCGTGTTTAATCCAGTCTAGTCTCGCCTGGTCTGGTTTAGTCTAACCTTGTCTAGACTTGCATACTTCAGACCAGCCTTGTATTGTCCCCTTTAGTCTCATTTTAATCTGATTTGTTGTCTAGTTTAGTCCTGACTGGTCTAGTTTAGCACTAGTTTAGTCTTATTCCAGTTTGTCTTGTTCAGTTTCGTTTAGTCCGGTCTAGTCTTGTTTCGTTTAGTCTAGTCCTGTCTAGTCTAGCCTCGTTTAGTTCAATCTGGCCTAGTCTCTAGTTTAGTCTTAGTTTAGTTTACTGTTTAAAACGAGGCGAATCAAATCGTTTAGATTCTTTTTTTTTGTTTGTTTATTTCGATACTCTTTTATTTCATCGTTACCGCGGTAACAAACAGTTTTGGCCACGATATATTTTAATTCACTCCCATCAGGCAGTAAGTGCAGCAGAGGATGCTGGGATAATGAGAGGTGTCGTCCTGAATCACTTGTCCTCTATAAAATATGAATCAGTCCGTGTGGGGAATGCCAGTGTGTGTGTGTGTGTTGGCATCACCACGGCGACTTGCATCAAGCGGCATCTTGTGCACTTTTTCTCACGGCGTCTCTTCGTCCTCGTCGTGTTTAAAGGTCACCGCGCTGACGCCGGGTCATAAATAATATCATAATCGGATCAATAATAAAACACACGCTGGGACGTGAAGGGCCGGAGCGGTGCGGCGGCTCGGGAAACATCCCATAATGTCCTGGTGGTTCGACACAGCGACGGTACGTCCGAGCAATGATGATGCGTAACGTAATGCGACCGATGAATGACTTAACGATCATGTTAGCGCCGGTACAGACGGATTAAATGATCATTTATATAGGAAGTTCAATACAGAATAACCTTAACCCATTATTTCTTTTATTTAATTTATTATATTATTATAGAATTTTTTATTTAATATTATTATATAATTTATATAAGATTAGTTGATTCGTTCTTCGGTTGCCGTTTCTGTTCTCATCTGTGGTGAGAAATCGGGCTCATTTTTCTTATTTCTTTTCACCTGAAGGTTAAAAAAAATATATCGATTATCGCCGCTCCGGTCAAAAAACAACCCTGAAAAGACTGATAACGAACCGTCCGGTTCCAGCAGACGAATCGATAACGGCGGGACAGAGAAATAAAAGTTCGTCTTCTGGGACAAAAAGCCGCGTCGCAATCAAGCGAACACGGACGGAGACGTTTTAATGAAGTGATCAGAAGAGTCAGTCAGAGACGCTCGTCCGTTACCCTGTAGTTACCCTGTAGTTACCCTGCAGTTACCCTTCAGTTACCCCACAGTTACCCTGTAGTTACCCTGCAGTTACCCTGTAGTTACCCTGCAGTTACCCTGCAGTTACCCCGCAGTTACCCTGTAGTTACCCTGCAGTTACCCCGCAGTTACCCTGTAGTTACCCTGCAGTTACCCTGCAGTTACCCCTCAGTTACCCTGCAGTTACCCCGCAGTTACGCTGCAGTTACCTGCAGTTACCCTGCAGTTATGCTGCAGTTACCCCGCAGTTACCTGCAGTTACCCCGAAGTTACCCTGCAGTTACCTGTAGTTACCCCGCAGTTACCCTGTAGTTACCCTGTAGTTACCCTGCAGTTACCCTGCAGTTACCCTGTAGTTACCCTGCAGTTACCCTGCAGTTACCCCGCAGTTACCCTCAATTACCCTGCAGTTACCCCGCAGTTACCCCTCAGTTACCCCGCAGTTACCCCACAGTTACCCTGCAGTTGTGCTGCAGTTACCTGCAGTTACCCCGCAGTTACGCTGCAGTTACCTGCAGTTACCCCGCAGTTACCTGCAGTTACCCTGCAGTTACCTACAGTTACCCCGCAGTTACCCTGCAGTTACCCCGCAGTTACCCTGCAGGTACCCCACAGGATTTAGGCATCTGATCGTCCAAACTAGAGTCAGTTTGGGTTTGGGACCTGCACTGAGATCGCACTTTCAACTCGAATTGATTTCCTGACTGTTGCATGCTGGGAAAGTAGTATTCTTTTTGGCTACACACACCAAAACAATATATAATCAGTATAAATGTAAAGTAAATAAGGATGAGAGTGGTGAGAGGGATGGAGATTTCACCCACAGGGTTTCTGAGTTTATAATAAAATTCTGTTTGTGTTGTTTTGTTTATTTTTGAGGTAATTAATCATAATTCCTGCTCATTTCCAGGCGGTGATTCTCGGAGTCTGTTGATGGAGTTTTAATTCCTCTCGTCTCGGTAAACGAGGCGTTTTGGCTCTCGGACCGGCGTGTAATATATTTCGTCCGCTAGTTTCTCATTCAGCGATGTCTTGTTAGCATTCTGGGGTCATTTTCCATCCATAATCAATCAGGGTTTTATATCCAAACGGCCAATTAGACGTCAGCGGCGTCCCATCCAGCCAAACTAACAAACAGACAAAAATCGAACCATCGGCAGGGCGAGAGAGCCTGACTCTCGGACCCTCGGCGCTTAATAAATCACGACTGGTTTAGTCTTCCACGAGTGACGTGATGGAAATTTCCTCATCATTTGATTTCTTTAATTCTTTATTTTTATTCCATAAATCCATCCATTGAAACGGCATGCGTTTAATTCGATGGCCGGACGAGACGCGCCGCGACCGCAGCTGCTTCTGCGACGTCTTCAATTCATCAGCATTGTTTACGCCGGATGTAATTTACACCCGTTTAGCCAAATGAAGATGCACGAGCTGCTGGGAGAAACGATTCCGAGTCACGATCGCGGGTGAAATCTTCATTTCCACACTTATTACTCGGATCTCCGGGCGGCGCCTCGTCTGATTGGTTTTTCACATGCTGTTTATTCACCGTGATGTAAATATTCCACTTATAATCCCGCCCAGGAGACAATAATGTTATATCATTGTAATGATAATAATTAATAGCGAAAGTTTAAAATGTTTACATGCCTCATTTTCTTTGCTATTGTCATATCTTCATATGCTAAAACTTCTTAAACTTGTTAGAAACGTTCAAAGGAAAACATTATAACCTCTTAAACGTAACAAAAACACTCGCTTTACGTTCGCGCCGGTGCCCCCTGCTGTTTAAAAATGAACATCTTAACAGGTTCTTAACGATACTGACTTTATCGTTCCCATCCTTGCGTTCAGACCGTCCCAGTCCCAGACTGTCCCAGACAACCAATCAGGAGAGACTTCGGCGAGTCTCCGATAAGAAAGCGTCGCCGCGACCTCTGACCTCATCTGCATGCATGGAAACCGCCGCTCACGTCGCTCGGTGGGATTTTCTTATTACCTCGGGAACACCGAGGCCTAACGAAATCACACGAGTGAACGGCTTGACCTGCTGAGAGTGGATACATTTATCATCTTTCTCATAGATGCTGCCATCTTGTGGTCAGCTCTCGGGTGACGACCACGCCCGAAAGAGACCCGCAGATCAGTCAGTCTATTAATTAGTTGATATTTAATAGCAGACATATACGTAAATGATACTCGGAGTGTACGATGTTAGGTGTATAGGATGCAAGGCAATTAATATGCTGGCCATTTTCGATGCCAGACGTATACCATGCTCGGTTTATACGATGCTCGCTGTATACAATGATCGGCGTATACGATGCTAGGTGTATACGATGCTCTGCGTATATGATGGTAAACGTATAGGATGCTAGGCGATGACAGACGACCCCCGGGTGGAGATCGGAGCCACTAGTGGAATGGATTCCGAGACGCGCTCCTGATCTGATGGTCTGCGACACAGTAATACAGTCTAATTAGGAAATAAGAGGGTGAGAACGACGCTCGCCGAGCGACCGCGTGGATCCGAGAGTCGACTCGCTTTCGTCGGCGGAGCAGGAGGAGCAGAAGGAGCAGGAGGAGGAAACGCTTCTGATTTAATGGAACACGTCCGAGTCAGGGAGTCTTTCGCTCTCGGTCAGTTCAGTCGGAGGAACGTTTAGATGTTCTGGAGCATGAAATTAAACATTAGAGACGTCTCGTATTAAATATCGTCCGTTCCGAAGGAGCGCCGCGACGACCAGAGTGCAGAGTCGGCCCGAATAAATGAGTGGATACGCTAACGCACGCCGCCTTCAGAAACGGCCTGCTGCTCGCGTTAATTAAAACGTAGAAGCCAAAACATGATGACTGGGTGTAATTAGCATCCGTGAGTAAATAAAAACGGACCGATTTGGTCTCATTGATCTTTAATTTTAGTCAGGAAGCAAGTTTGAGAAACTTCCGATCTTTGGGACTCTTCGGGGGGAGGTTGTTACCTGTGGTGTACTGCAAGGCTCCAACTTCGTAACTCCTTGTTACGTCATTATTCTTTATTATGATGTAACCAACGTGTGTTAACAGCATTCGGCTCGTAGACATACGCAGTCTTAAGTAGGAACTAATCTCCAGAGATGCTAATCCACCAACCAGTGTGTTATTGTCATCCTCCCGAACCCCTGTGCATTCCATCCTATCTGAGCACCCCAACCCGGTCTCATTGATTGCTTGGCACAGATTGACCAGGTTCAGGTTATAAACTTGGGTCCAGACCGACACCGGCTTGCTTCTTGGGAAGGGAGGAACTCATCAAAATGCGTGCTGCACCTAGTCGTCTTCATTTACAGTAACGGGGGTTCGGTGATGGCGGTGAGAAGGAACTTCTGAGGAATTGGTGGCTTTGTGGACGATTTATTGTTTAGTTGTTTTTATGCCGTGCATATGGAAGATGATTATTAGCATCCATAGCATTCCTTGCATGAGCAAGTGTGAGACGCTCCGTCGCCAGATCATCACTTAAACTTTAAGGTGCATTTTAAGGAAACCAGAGAAACTTGCCACTATTGGAACTGATGACTTCTCCAGTCTCTCTCTCTCTCTCTCTCTCTCTCTCTCTCTGTCTCTCTACACACACACTCTAGCACACACTTCTTCATCTCGTGCCAAAACCTGAACGCCGCTGTGGTTTTGTAATTACACAGCGTTTCTAAGTCGGCGTTCCTCTCACTCAGCACCCACTTCCCTGCTTTCAGCTCCGACATCAAAGAGGACGTCGTCGTGTCCAGATATTTTTGGACGCAGGTCGTCCGCAGATCTCGTTTCTCATTTCCAACCCTCTTGCCCGCTCCTCTGAGGTTTCCTTTTATGTTCCTCTGTGACGGTTTCCATCAGACCTTGCGGTCATGAGTTCAGGAGCTCATAATACATGGTAGACACGGGAAACGGACTCCCTCAAACTGTTGGTACTGAATGTTTTCGGGATTGATCGCATGCTGGCGTTTTATTTAAACGTTCTTGGATCGTTCTTGTTTACATTGCTCCAGGGTGCTGGTGAGGTTTGAGCCGCTCTGAATGACCTGGTGAGGATTGAGACGGAACCCCGGTGTTGGTTCAGGATTGAAATGAAATTGGGATTGAGACAGAGCACTAGCCTGGATTCAGATTTGTTATTGATCTTAGTGGATCCTCTGTGATGATTCAGGCGATCTGGTGGCTCCTTGGTGATGATTTGGGTGATGATTAAAATGATTTTGGAGGATCCGTGTGGTGATTAAAATAATCTGGAGGATCCTCGTGGTGATTCGGTGATCTGGCGGATCTTCGTTGATGATTCAGTTGATCTGGCGGAGCCTCTATATAATAATTTGGGTAATCTGATGGATCCTCTGTGATGATTTAGGTGATCTGGTGAGCGTTACTGGATCACTCGTGTGTGTAGATCTGAAGCGAGTCTGTACCATTAATATCTCGTGACTGGAGTTAACGAGTTCCGTCTGTCTGAAAACCACGAAACAGAAATGGGAGCCTCCAGATTCGCTCGGGTCGCTCAGCTGATTGAGTCGAGGCCTCTTGTACGCCAGGACCGCAATCCAAAAATAACAGCACCCGCGGTGTAGCGCCCCGTCTCACAGAACTGCGTCTCCATTTGGTTCCCATTAAAGCTCGCTGTGGCTTGCGGCCCCAGGAAAGAAGAAAAAAAAATGTGCACGTCCAGGGTCGGGAGCGTTCACCATTTGTGCTCCATCATCAGATGTGTAGGAAAGATAAACACGAGCTCTGTGATTCTGTGGCTGATGAGGGCGTGGCACTCCTGGTTGGAATAGTTACGGTTTTAGAGAACCGGGGTTGGAGTCTGGATTGTGGGATGAATCCCCTGGGGGGGATAGGGGGGCTTGACGATTGTAGGGACCTAAAATTGTGCTGTTTGAACAAACCATTGAGTTTTATTTAGTTTTGGTGAAGAATCTATGATTGTCTTTTATTTTTAACCAAAGCATCACTGTTTATACTGTATTTACTCAGTCTACCCATGGTGCATTGAGACATATATCATTACAGTTTAAAACGTAATCAACATCTCAACTCAATCTAAAGAATCGGTCTCGATATCGGACATAAGAACTGAGTATCGAGTCTTGTTACAATGGGAACGATTGTTGAAGTAGATGCAGGATTGTGTACGTGTCACTCGTCCTTCAGTTCTGCCTCTCGCGCCTCTTTTAACTTCACCTCGAGAAAAAAAAGAAAAGAAATCCAGACGTGTTGATGTTGGATGAAAACGTTCCCGTGAGGAAAAGGAATGAAAGGAAACGTTTCCCTGCAATAACAAGAACAAAGACGAAGGTTTCCAAAAAAACGCTTCAGATCCGGTTTCAACGACCAAGTGGCCTCACGAAACCTCGAGTCAATATGCTAAACGCCAGAGACGTGTGGAACTGGAATATTCTGGAATAGAAGTCTTAGAAGAACTAATGAAAAGGGTTCATGTTCAAGCCCCAAGACTCAAATTCATACTCAGCCTATATGGTATCTTAATTTTTAAGCCTTCATATAAAGTGTCTTATTAATACTACGAGTAAAAAGTCTCGCTCAAGGGCGCAAGAGCATCGACTTGGTGGTAGTGGGGCTCGAACCGGCCACCTTACTGATTACCCTGGCCAGTACCGTGACTACTAATCCTTGGACTGATGAGCTTTTACATACAGCGTAATTAACCCATGGATACACGCTAGGGGGCAGCATTGAGCGAGCGCCAAAAGGACGCATCACGTCCTCCCCGAAAGCCGCCATCTCAACGCACCCCCGCGGGTCATCGCCCAAACCAATAACGAGAGACGGAGATGAAAATGGAAGCGTGTGTCGCTTCCCCGGGCCGATCCGCTCGGTTCCGTAAAGGGTTCCAGCGCTAATCCAATTAGCATCGGCGCTCACATTCATCACTGTCCGGCGGCTCTCTGTTGGGGCTCCGTGTACCACACCTCGCTCATGTGTGGAATTTAGAAGCATGTGTGGTCCTCGGGTTCTCCCGCGGAGGCTGCCGTGAAGGTGGGGAGCAGGAGGGGGCTGATATCTGGATCTCAAGGATCTAGCGGTAAAATATAACGGTGCTTTAGCACCACTGGGTGGTCAAAATAAGGTGTCCCTGTTTCAGCTCAGATAACGAGCGTAAAAACTAACAACCAAAAGGCTGAAATGGGAACAGCAGCAATATAACGAGAAATGGGGGGGGGGGTATTTATGATGTAATAAGATGTAAACAATCTCCGAGAGGCATGAAGAGTCTCTACCGGAACGGAGGTCAAAGGTCGAGCCCAGTGGTGATTTATCGTCTCGTGTGTGGGTCGGCGGCTCGGACGGGATCGGATGGTGGACGTTGTTGAGTGTCGGCGGGTCACACGGCGTGTTTAGCACTAAAGTTTTTGATCATTCGTGCAGACGGAAAGAAAAACACGCCGAGCGCTCAGGGGTCCGACGGGGTTTCACTCGGAGCGTCTTTATACAAACACGACTGCAGCTGGAGCGCGAAACCCGAGACGCGGAGAAAAGAAGCGACGCCGAGCTCACAGACGAGTTCCTGTCAGTTATTAAACACGAACGCTGGAGCGTTAATCATCATGTAGAGTGTTTACACACTGATCCACTGTGAGAACACACACACACACACACACACACACATACAGTTTTTTTACTAACAACTAACACACACACACATATGATCGATTAACACACACACACACACATACAGTTTTTTTACTGACAACTAACACACACACACACATATGATCGATTAACACACACACACACACACATACAGTTTTTTTTACTAACAACTAACACACACACACATATGATCGATTAACACACAC
>JAOTRQ010097630.1:0-20389 GCA_028565875.1 Hoplisoma paleatum
AAATGCAGGACGAACAGAAACCCCTGTCGAGCAAGCCGATGGCAACTGTGGCAAGGAAAAACTCCCTAAAAATTACCACCTTGATGCTCACGTGAGGCTGTTATTGTATGACACAATAATATCCATTATCACGATAATTCGCGAGGCTATTGTCCTTTAGTTAAATTAGCGTTATTGCCCAAGCCTACTGCCTATGTAGGTAGTAAGACTGCAATGGAGCTCCATAGGTTTTTGACCACAGCAACTTGTTTAGATTAACTCAATATAAGAACAAAACACTTTATTTTCCTTATTTATATAGTGATTCATTACATCTCTAATGTAAAAGGCTCCGAATACATTTAAAACGTTCTTGTTTTCCTGTTTGTCGATCATGTCTGAACATTGCTGCAGATAGGAATCCTCTGTCTTGAACAATCATCCTTCCCCTTTTCTACTTGACACATTTCTTTGTCAGCCTTGCTGTCCTGTCTTAACTTCGTCACCGAGGATCCCCTCTGCAGCCTTCATACTGCATTCCATTCTCGTTCAGTTCTGTGTGTGTGTTGCTGACGCCATCCTCTTCCTCCTCCTCCTCGCATCCTACTCAGTCCAGAGGGTCGAGCTCTGACTCATACCTCTCCATTCTTCACCCCATAAGTCGATGCCATTTTACCTCTGACTTTCTACCACATTCGCTTCTCTGTGCTGCTGTTCTTGTTCCTCCTTCATGGTACATCAAACTCGTACATAGCAGATGTCTGGCTGTGAAGTTGGACAGCCTCCTAAAGTGGGGAATCCTCTCAGTGACGTGGTGTTTTGTTCTTAAATATATCTGCACAGTCGGGTAATTTGGTACCCTGGATTGAGGAAGGATGGCAAAATGTCTGCATCGTGTCTAATGTTTTCTTGTGGGTGTATATTATACAGGTCAATTCAAAAGTCAGGACACAACATCTCAATCAATGTTTTTTTTTTCCGATTTTCATGTATTTTCTACGTTGCACACACCTCCAGACTATGTAATGACCATTTGATTTAGAGTGCAATGGAATGCTTTATCAAACTGAGATGATTTGGGATGAACTGGAGTCAAGTGTTCGGCACATTTTTGAAGTCCTTCAATTCTGTTGGAAACGTATTCCAGGTTGCTCCTTATGAAGTCAATTGAGAGAATGCCTTCCCAAGATGAGTGCAATGTGCAAAGCTGTCATCAACGCAAAAGGAGACTGTGGCTGTAGGCAGATTCGTTGCTTCTTTACTGTCCAAGCTTGAGCAGTAATTAAACACATTGCTTGCAACACCAGTGATCCAGGTTCTAAAATGTCATTTCTTTATGGGGCCAGCCTGGTGATTGGAGAACTATGTTTGTAATTGAGAGTTGACAGCAAGGCACCTTGAACCCCCTAACTATCACCCGGCCCTGTGGCTAGGTGGGGCATATTCGGCTTCGAGTACATATAGACACACTTTTGTTAAAGCATCAACCTCAATCAGCCAGCAGATGCTGTAATTGCAGCAGTTATAATGCATGAATACCAATCCAATTGTCGTGTGTAGGTACCCAGTCTGGCAGTAGCAGAGCTGAGATTTGAAACAATTCAGTTCAGGTGTGCTAGTTTTTGTTTTATTCAAACAAATGTGTTACTTTTAGTGTGCAAATGTTTCACATGGCATGCTGTAAATAAAATAGACCTCCCGCCCGCACTGTAAGCTTGTGTGATTAGAGCCACTGCAGGACAAGAAGGACATGGACCGCCTAGTCTGGGGATTGAACCCAGAACCTTCTTTGTTTGAGATGACGGTGTAGTCTCTAATGACCATGCCATCCTCGAATATATTTTAATTTTGCATCTTGCTGAGATTTTGTCTTGCTAGATATGAATGCATTTTTTAAAGCGTAGAATGTGCAGCCTGGGTTTGGTTACAGACGAAGGAAGGAGGATCGAATGAAATGGGCACAAAAATAGGCACAGACTTCTAGTGTAGGAGGAGAAAGGAAGCAGTTGTAATGCTGGGCCAGATTTTCTTTAACGCACACGCAATAAGAGGATGTTTGTGGCAACCATGTAATTAGTGTTTGAGTGCTATTGTGCTTCCCAAACGTTATTAATGGTTTCTCACTACAATCTATTAACGTTAGATTGAAAGGAAATGTCTCTTTTTTCTTACAGTGCTCACTATAACGCCGAAATAATGAAAGCTTACACAATGTGCTGAACTTATTTAACCCTTTCATCTATTTAACCAAAAGAGTGATTGAATGCTGTGTCAGATGACCAGACTGCCACAATCTCCTGATCTAAACCATATTGTGATCATTTGAAATCAATTGGACTGCTAAGTGAAAGCAAAGCAGTAAACAAGTGCTCAACACCTCTGGGAACTTTTTCAATACTGTTTGTAAACAACTAGCTCACAAGTGCTCGCACTTGGACTAGCGGGTCCAATACTACAAGTATTGGTAAAGAGTTGAGTCAGTGGCTATCTACCTAAAAACAACTCTTCAAACATTAGAAACCGGGGCTGTGTGTCCCTGCCAATATAATTTAGTTCTTTTGGTCAGCCATTTAGAAACTGGACAGGAAGTCGATCTGATGATATGTGGTTTCTGTGGTAACCTATGTCTCCACCAAACACAATGTTCTGCACAGTCGGAGGCGCCGTTTGTTGTTGTTTTTTTTAGGTTTCGGCAAAAACACATGACCGATTCTCGCTTCTTCCACAGTTTTGCAGACATTTATGTTTAATAATTTTTCTGTCACGCACAAACCAGCTGTGAATGACGATATTGTCTCCTTGGCAACCTTGCTGCCTGAGAAAAAGGGAAAAAATGACAGACGGGAATGGAGAGAAAGGGGCAAGAAAAAGACATTGCTCACTCATGAATCATTTCTCATTCATGATCACTGCGATAAAAGAGTATGATCACTGAAATAACAAACACACCCAAGTCGTGTGTGTGTACGCACTCCAGTGTTGCTGCCAAGTTGTTTAAGGGTGTGTGTGGGTGACTGGTCAGCAGGGTCTTGATTCGCTTATGACGTGGTATCTGCAGTTGGGGATCCCTCCTCTTTATGCTCTCTCGCTCTCTGTGTGTTTTTGCTGCCAATCGTTAGCTCTATCGCTTGCTCGCACCCTCCCTCTCACATCTCTCTCTCTCTCTCTCTCTCTCTCTCTCACTCTCTGCAGTATGACGTCACCGTTGGAGTTTCCTCTCTTCTCGCTGTTGCAGCATCTGCTGTTTTACTTCCTTTACTCTTTTCAGCCTCATGTTCTCACAGCCTGACTTCTGAATCATGTTGTGTCCGCATTCTGTGATCACAGGGCCGAGTTTATAATCAGCCTGCAGTTGGACTCTCTGATAAATAAGAAAGTGAATGACATGTTGCTGAAAGTGATGTTTTTTGGTGTATTTGAATTTTCAATGGGATACTTTACACCTTGACCAACCGAGAGAAAGAAACTTACTATATTGATCCCCGTAGAGAAACTACAGCATTACAGCAGCAGTTAGCAATTGTACAAAATGTACAAATAAATAAGGAAAAATATAAGACACTTTGCATAACACTTAAGATATAAAATCTTAAGTGTGTGTGTCTATACACTGTATAGCCAAAAGTGTTCACTAACCTGCTTTGACTCACATATGAGCTTAAGTGACATCCCATTCTTATTCCATAGGGTTCAATATAACAATTGTTTACACTTTGCAGCTGATTTTTGACTATTTTTCTAGATGTGTATTTTGTGAGGTCTCATAATGATGTTGGACGAGGAAGTCCTGGCTCTCAACACCTCATCAACTCCTCCAACTCCTCATCTCAACTCAATTTATCCTAAAGATGTTTCTTTTTGGTTAAGGTCATGAATCTGTGCAGACCAATCAAATTCATTCATACCAGAAGGATAAAATGATGTCCATCACAAAAATAAGAAAATGGTGAAGCCACTTTATACTTGCCTTATACATATTTGTATTAATATTTATATATTAGTAATATTAGAATATATAATAAATAGCCGTATTCTAGCCAATAACACACATATAGCCGTATTACATCTGTAAGTGTTAAAAGAGTATACAGAGAACTTCGATTGGAACTGTGGTACATTAAAGAATATAAAATGCTCTATGAAAAGAATCATGATCCTGTTGTTTTTAGTAAAGCATAATGTGCATTAGAGATGACGTGCTTTCTTTGTGTTTGTGTTTAGCAGAATGCAGAAACATTGAGGACACACTCTCTCGCCATGGCGTGTCCCCCACCCCCTTCCCCTGTTTAGGAGCACCTCCTATCATCCGTCTTGCCATCGGGGCTTCAGGGTGAAGCCCCAGAATCCAGAGACGCACCCAAACACACTACAGTCCCAGGTACTGAATACACAGTGTACTGATTGCCTGTCCAAAAACATGCAAATGAGATGAATTGGTGATATAGTATTGCTAACATGATAACAAATCAGAATGCTTTTTTAGAACTGCAGAAGTCAAGTGGAGTGAGAACGTTTGGGATAGTTGTGTGTAATTTCAGTGTTCGTTTTAAAATTGTTTTATACAGTGTTAGCTACTTTAATTGTGGTATTGTTCGCATTGATACTAAAATTAGCTACTTTTGGGATTATATCTTAACACCAGTGATCCCTGACGTCTTTTGCATGATCTTATAATGCAGCTGATCCTGTGATGTTCAGGAGAAAAATGTACACATCAAATGTAAATGGTTCTGAACTTACTGATTTCCTACCGAACAAGCTGATAAACTAATTACTTATTGAAAAAAATCTCGTTCAAAAATGGGCACACCAAGAACTACAAAAATACCTACGACTTTAGGGGCCTATAGAGCAACGTGTGCGGTATCTGAGAAAACAGAAATACAGTAAACTTTAGGTTACTTGAAGTATCTTGCTCATGCACCCCAAAAGCCGATTTACGGAAACGCCCTCTGCAGATTTTTTAAACTCAGTGTTAGAACGACGTAGACTACAAGGGGTGCACGATAGCCATCAAAACAATGGTATGTGCACGTTTGTAAATGAAGTATTCACTGTATATGGCGGTGCCCTTATTTTGATGTTTTGTTTATGATCCAAGAATTTGAAGTATTCATTGTTCAATATCGATCCGCTCAAATCTACAATGACCTCTCTGCGCTAAAACTGGAGAATAAACACAAATGCGACAAAACCAGTGTTGAATTGCTTTGTGGCGCAAATGACCTTAAAGCAGAACTACAAAAGGAAAACAACGGCGTTAAGGCATGTAAGTCAGCCTTAAAATAAAGTGAACTTGCTAAGGAATTTTATTTTCCAAGGTTTCTGCGATTAAGGAGCTTTATACAACATTAAAGTAAAAATGAGATCTAACTGAACTTGCTTTGCTGAACTTTCAGCTCTGACTGATGTTAAGCAATGACTGAACTAATTATGACTCAGGACATTCATGCTGTGATTAGTGCTAAACTGGATGTATATGAAATGATTCTGTGAATGGAAACCTTTAAAAAGATCATTTAGAAACATGATTTTAAAACGATTTATTGACTTAGAATTTTTAGTGTCAATGTGAGATATTAGTTCAACCAATAGCAACAGGTTTTAATGAAAAGTTAGATGAAAGATCTGTAAACAAACAAGGTAAATAATGTAATACATTGTAATTGGTGCATAACTGACCGAGTTTTTAGTAGTGCATTTATGGAGTTTGGAATTGAAATACTTAACAATGAAATTTCACCGATCGATTAATTTGCTCTGCGTCTGACAATAGTTCTGATTATTACTTTTCTCACCCTGATCTCGACTATGTTTTTCAGCCCCTCTGTGTGTGCAGAAGGTGTGCACGAGTTGGGTTCCGGCTCCTTTCCTGTCGGAAGATGTCCTTACTAATGCCCCTGGATGGGGTCGGAGAGGGCGAGAGTGCGCTGGCATCTGAAATTCCTGCCCCTACTCGCTGTAAAGGGAGTTCCACCACACTGAATACAGAGAACAACAGTGAGAACAACGTCACAGACCATGATGACAACATCACACAGGACACTCAGGTAGCACACCCTGACCGAATTCACACACTGCATATGGCGGTGTCCTGATTATATCAATGTTTTGTTTATGATCCAAAATTTTAAAGCATTCAGTATTTAATACCGATCAGCTAAAATCTACAATGACCTCTCTCACTCTGTCGCATGTGTGTTTACCCTCCAGTTTTAGCGCAGAGTCGGTAACCCCCCTGGCGTTGTGGTGTTGTGTATTTGCTTTATGGTTAGTAACCTTTGTACATTATTTGTTTTTTTTTCAATTTTTCCTCAGAAACGATGTCAGAATCATGGCCATAGCAGGAAAAGAGCCAAGGTAAATGCTGATGCGCGTTTCACTCCAGAACCTTCTGGGCGTTTTCTAATCTTCTGGCTAAAAATCTAAAAGTGTTTTCAGGAAAGAGGAATGCATTCAATTACAACACGCTAGCATTCTTACCTGATCAGATCTAAACGAATCATTCAGTCATCATCGTTTATTTATTCACGTTTTATTGTTTTTTTCTTTATTGTAAAAAATAAGGCAGTGAACAGTGAAGCGTGCGGCCATCAGTTAGAAATGGAATCCACTTTGGATTGGATTAGCCTGAAGATTTTAACATGTCATACATCATACAGACAATTCTTCTAGAAATCTTTGAGTTTTATGAATGTTTTAGTTTCGTTGAAATATTCATACAGTATTGAATATGTTTAAAAAGTGAGCAGCAGCATTTCAGAGTTCTCTTAATGTAATTACAATTTTGCTGATGTGTTCACTTGCAGTCCAATGCCAAGCTAAAGCTGGTACGAAGCCTGGCAGTGTGTGAAGAGTCTTCAGGATTATTTCCTACTGATGGACCAGAGAATCAGGTACTGCAGCGTACTTCTTTATTCTTTCTTCTACAGGATTTTATTATAATAAAGTGTAGGTAAGGAAATATAATAATAAAAACTCAAGTTAGAAGCCAGATGTTTTTAATGGCATGATTTTGTTTCAAGGTAACATATTCAACAAACCAGATCAAAATAATGTAATATGCTAAATATGTTTTTCTTTTTAAAGGCAACTAAGCCATGTGTGCATGTGTGTTTTTAGGACATCATTCAGCTTCACATCAGTTGTCCATCAGACAAAGAGGAAGAGAAATCCTCAAAAGATGAGTACGAAAGTGAAGAGCGAGAGAAGAAGGACAAAACTCCACACCGGATGCTCTCACGTGGTAAATGTACCCCTGATCAGTGATCGTCACATCGCAGCTGTCGAGGATTACAGCTCAAATACTACAGCACAGAGGAGATCAAGAGTGCATCCTTTAGATTCCTTAGCTGATAAAGCCTCCATGTCGTTATTTTTGGGATTATAGCACTGTGCCATCAAAACAAGCTAGTAGTTGGCTAAAATGTTGTGCCGTTTTAGAGAATCAGAATAGTTTATTTTGCCAAGTATGTCACACATACTAGGAATTTGTCTTGGTGAGGCACACGTGTGTATGACACATAACATGAACAATATTACACTAATAGAAAGGTACTAGAAGATACACTAAAATAGAATAAGGAATAAAAGTAATAAAAATAAAAAAAGCCGGTAAGGTGCTAATAGAAATGATACAAGATGTTCCGATGCATCACATATTAATCGTTCTATGACTAATCGATTGAACTAATGTCACTTATGAACAGCTGATGTAACTATACCCCTGACCCAGTGGATGCGACTGGTGCCGTGTGTACCACATACAAATAAAACAAGCGTGTTTAAGCAAGGAAAACCATTTGAGCAAATGATTTAGAAAAAACGAGTGCAAGATGTAATAAAACGAGTGCACTATCTATTTAAAACAGTGCACGATTTAATAAAATCCACAATTTTGTGATTTGAATCCACGAATTTTGAAAACGAATGTACGATCAAGGAAATAAGTGCACAATTTTGTGAGTTTTCAGTTTAGGAAAGTGAGTGCTTGATCTAATAAAATGAGCAAGCGCTCTACTTAAACATGTTCACAATGTAATAAAATCAGTCCGCCATTTTGCAAATTGAGAGCATGTTTTTTTGATACCACTAAAATATTGCTTTGACTGCTCAGAAACAGAAAACTTATTAAAATTATTCGCATATTTTGTAGTCAGAATTTATTTGTAGTAGTAATAATAAATAACTTTAGTATGTGATTGAGAGTAGCATGAAAAAAAAAACATTTCCGTAAATATAGTGAGGTAGCACATTGTCCAGTTTAACATGCTTAATGATTTCAGTTAATTTATCATCAAAACAGGTGTTTTAATACAAAGCAGTGAAGCTTTACCTTTTAGTTGATAACTGAATTAGGTGAATGCAGTACATGCATTGTTTATGATTTTATAATTGAGCTAAAGACACTTTACATTGAACAGATACTTATTTTCCAAGGAGCTAGAGACACAAGGATCCAAAATCAGCTTATTTCTATTTACTGTAATAAAGTCCAATAAATCACATGGCAACTGGAGGCCACCTCAATGAAATGGGGCTGCATCTCATTTAGCATTGCACGGGAATCATATTTTATTATAAATGTTGCCATTCAGCACTTACCTCTGTGTTACCTTTTCTATGGGTGCAAACAAGCAGAAGAAAATAGTTTACGGATTTTTAAAAGAAATGTGATGTCATATATCATGTTTTTCACTTTTTGCAGACTCTAGCCAGGAGTACACCGACTCCACAGGCATCGATGTGCACGAATTCTTGGTGAACACACTGAAAAATAATCCCAGGTATAAATAAGAGGGCTTCATACATCCTGTTTCACTAACGTATTCGTTTTTTTTTCCTGATTTGATTTGAAATACTAATGGGTAAAGACGTTTTTATCCAGTGTACCATGGAAGCACATTTCATATATGTATATCAATATATATAAATTGTAATTGTATTTACAACGCATTTATAATTCTTCAGGTTTAAAGATTCAAACAGTCATTCTCTCATTAGTCTTTGCTTGAGTAATTAGACCAACAGGTCCAGAGTGTAATACATTGTCTGTTTAAACTGAACACTAAACACCTTAAGGCTTCTCAGAGTAGCTGTAAATTAGAACTAATCAATATTTTCAAAGTAAAAAGGAACGTGTTTGCGTTTTCCAACTTCATTGCAAGTGTCAAGTTAATGAAACGCACAAACCATATATAAACTGAGAGTTATAATATTTTATTACATGCCATTTAGCAGATGCTGTTATGTAAGCGATTAGCAACACAAGTAGGAAGGACATCCTGTAAGTATACAAGGCAAATGAAGTATGATACACAAGTAATTATACAAGGCAAAAAGTAAACATGGTACATCAAATATGTCAATTCATGACGTCAAATCATACATCAGTCACGTGGCATCTGCATTCTCGTCATGTTTATATTCTCAGACTTTTGGCTGTGACCCCTCCAAATGTCAATTTAAAAATGGTTTATTCTAAACATTTATTACTGTTATTGTTATTACAATTATTATTTGAAGTTTATTTGCACACTAGAAACACTTTTAAATATTGAGACGAGATCCTGAGGTAAAGAACAATCTAGTACATGTAGTGCACTCTTTAGCTGAGGCGTTCAGCACCCAGGATACGTAAACTTGTGAGCTGATTGGGTAATTTCTTAGCCATCCGCTAACTTTCATAAAAGTTGCAATATGTAAAGAAAGAATTTCATGTACTGTGCATCTGTATATGTGTACTGATGAATGCATTCTATAGTTATGACGTGTTGAATATTTCTGCTCGAGGTTTCCTGTTCTGACCTCTGTTTATCTTCTCTCTTCCAAAGGGATAGAATGATGCTGCTGAAACTGGAACAGGATATACTGGAGTTTATTAATGATGACAAGTGAGTGAGTGTGTTGATTATTTGCACCACCGTCCCTCCATCGGATTGCACCACCTCTTTAGTATCACACATGTATCTGCTACAGATCTGTCAGCTGCCATGTTCAGACTGGAGTTTTTTCTTCTCGACTATTCACATCAAGCCCACTTTACTCGATATCTCTTATAAAGTGTGACCTTTAATGGGTGCACAATGTCAACAACAATACTTTAACAATATTGTACAGTTTAATCATAGTTTGGTTCGAACAAGATCCCTTACTATAATTTACATTTATAACATTAAAATGCACACAATGATAATAATGACTTCGATTTATGAAACTATTGTTCTTTAGTTTAGGTAGAAAAGTAATAGACATAAGAAGCCTGTTTATTTTATTGTGATATATTGGTATATACTGGTATATGACTAAAAATCAGTGAAAGTTCTTGGAGTTCTTACTGAACCTTTTTACAAAGTGCTAAATAATGTTTTGTTTTTATTTTAAGCACTCAGTATAAGAAGTTTCCTCAGATGACCTCCTACCATCGCATGCTGCTTCATCGAGTTGCAGCTTATTTCGGCATGGACCACAACGTGGACCAAACGGGCAAAGCAGTCATCATCAACAAGACATGCAACACTCGCATGTAAGAACTTTTTTTTTTTACTCTGTGCACACCGGACCTGACATCACAAACTACTGGCATGGTTGGGTACTGATGTGATTAGCTGACTTTGAGAGACATACATACTGGTTATGCTCCATATATCTAGTTTCAGAAACAAAATCCGCCTTGTACATTCTATAACCAATGTATACTCATTCTTTCTTTCATCTTTTAGTCCTGAGCAAAGATTTTCTGAGCATATTAAAGATGAGAAAACCATGGATTTCCAGAAAAAGTTCATTTTAAAGAGAGATGACGCCAGCATGGACAAAGATGATAATCAGGTAAAAGTTTTGTTGGACTACTTGAGATCATTGCATTTAAACATATTCCAGCCATACCCAGCTCTTTCACTGGCACTTACATGCAAGCTGGATTCAGGAATGCATTTAATAGTTAAGTTTTAGGTAACAAACTAGTAGCATAGGAATGTTTAATGATGTAACGATTTAGCAAGAATCAATACGAATCGATTCACTTAGCTGATTCTACTCAAGATAAATCGAGATTCACTTCAAACAGCAGGGGATGCTGGTACTATGTTATTTTTTCACACAAAACATGAATCCAGTATTTTTTCTTATTTACAGTCCATTGCAATTTTTAACTACTTTATAAATAAAAATCTATTTATTTGCAGATCAGTGACGTTGAAATATTTTTGGAACATGGAGGGAAACGTTATTTAAAATTGAACTGTGGAGTCTGTGCTCTGTTTTGCTAGCTGAATGCCCCACTAAACTGACTGCCCGGATCACAGCTCGAATGTTTTCCGTTCTAGTTGTAGGATTTGTACTTATTGCATGGCTTTCCTAGTAGTTAATTAACAAATAACAGCTTTTGATTGTTCATCTACATCCAACATGTCCAAAATCTGGCCCAGTTCTTGTTAAACTGACATTCTCAGTATCTCAGGAAAAAGCTCTTAAAAAACATTACTATCATGTTTTGTAATAAATAAATAATATATAAATGTTTGATAAAATAGTTCAATGGTAATGGTTCCAGTAATGTGGGTTTAAATGTTCAGCCCCCACGTGTGTTTACCTCACCCAATCTGGCTCTGTTTGCAAAACATTTAGACATTTTTGCTATACGTCTAACAGATTCTTGTGTGCATTTAGATTCGTGTTCCTCTGCAGGATGGCCGTCGCAGTAAGTCTATCGAAGAAAGAGAAGAGGAGTACCAGCGCGTCCGAGATCGCATCTTTGCTCGAGAAGTAAGTCAAACAGTGATGATGCGTTTCATATAAGCTCACATTTTTGACAACCTGCTGTAGAAAGTTACCCAGTCATTGTTACCCAGAAGCAATTCATAAAGACGAATAGCTGATATAAAGTTATTTGTTTGATTTACTAAGCTGGTTAGAAATCAATAGAATCCAACCACTTTTACAAACATATTATTGATGTCTCAGGTTCGGGTGTTTGTTTTGAATTAAATGCAATTCTACCCTTCGGTGTTTAAAGCTTCTGCGTAAATTGATTCTTTGGAAATGAATGTAGACTTCGTCAATATTTGTAAAATAAAAAAAGAATTAAACGAACATCATTAAAGAAGTGGTTTGGGATTCAGCTCAGCTGTAGAGCTGTTCGTAATGTGCAGGTGTTTTTTTCTTCACAGTCTTCTCAAAACGGTTACCTCAACGACAACAGGTAAGCTACACTTACACCGGTGAGCAATGCTCGTTTAAACCAGTGGCTTCTTTTTAGAGGTTACAAATGTTATTTACTGGCAATTTGGAAAGTTTTACCTTTTTATGTAAATATCAGAAGCAATTTTTTCCAGGACTGTGTTCGAAAACGTAGGCAACTACCTCGCTGTCTTGATGTCTAAGTAGATAGTTGTATGACGAGCTCAAGTTCTGTTAAGTCATTGCTTATAAGACTTTATTACTTCACTACTGTGCTAACGCTGGTAGCATTGTGCCATTCAAAACAATCAGATGAGGTGGCACAATGCTTTAGCATCTCGAGTAGTTTCAACCTAACGCTCTTCAACGTCACTGACCTCAATGACTAAATGTTTATTAGTGTTCAGTTTGTATAAGGGTGCAAATATCTATTTATTTGCAGATCAGTGACATTTAAGTGTTTTTGGAACATGGAGGGAAACATTTATTTTAAATGCTTCATTGTTCCATTGATTTGAATAGCAGAATGCTAACTGTGCTTGCTAATCACTTGTTAGTCTAAGTAGCATGATTGGAAGGTTGCCAGTTTCATACAGTCTGAAATTCACCCTTAACTGCTCCCCAGGTGATGTGGGCATGTGCCCTTACTGCTGCCCCCTAGTGTGTGTGTTAGTGTTTCACTGCACTGATTTTAGAGGAATAAGTGTGTAAAAGCACGAAGGTAAAAAAATAATAGTTTTTTTTTTAAGTTGATGACATATCAGAACCTTCACTAGCTGCATGTGTAGACTGTAAGTCAGCGAGACAGCTCCCTACGATTCCTAACACAACCACAATGTATCTCTCTCCATTGGAGAGGTCGGTTGGCTTACAACCTTGTATGTTTGTAAGATTTTTATTTACAAACTTGCCAGTTAGGTTAACACAGGCTTATTAATGAAATTCGCTGCTTAGATGCTTAATAAAAGCATTTTTGACTGATTGCATTAAAATAATAAACCCTCGCAGTACAATGGACAGATAGTGATCGTAGAGTTTGTGTTAATGTGTGTGAACTCTTCATTGGTTTTGCCACATTTATCCTGACAATTCTTGATTGTAGTGTTTCTACATAACAGAAGATAAACCGTGCCAGTCAAATGTTCAGACAAACCTTCTCATTCAGTAGTTTTTCTGGACTTGTACTGTTCTGGAAAATGTTCTATATTTTAGATAACACTTAAGAAAGTAGCTTTGATGACAGCTTTGGCTTTGCCATTGGGATTCTCTCAATCTGCTTCATGAGGATCCACCTTGAATGGTTCAAGGTTCTTGGCACTTGCTGGCTGTTTTGCCTTTATAAGTCAGGTGATTGTGGACGCCAGATCATTTGACACAGCACTCCATAAACAATTTTTTTTAAAAAACCTTTACATAAACAAAAGCTGGCAAATATTTTGATGGACTGGAGAACCGTTATCAAATGTTGGTCCGTCACTTTCCCGAAGTGTCGTGTTCTATTTGAAAAAACAAAACAAAAACTATTCCGAGAAAGTAAGCACTTTGGTTTGGGACGCACCTACTGTCTTGTCCAATAGTTTTTACATTGCTCAGAGGTGTGTACAATGTAAAAAAAAAAAGAAATTAAATCAAGAAGAAACATTGAGAAGGTGTGTCTAAATGTTTTACTGGTATTGTATTTTTAAAGCTTTCATTAAATGATCGTATAAGGTGCTGAAAGATGATTATGATTGCATTCTTGACCAGGCTGCTTGGAATACACCCAAAATTCAGTCCAAGCTTGATCAAGGAAGTCTTTTTCTTCCCCAAACGCACAAGCACAAACTCCCAAACCCACATCGTTGAGCCACTTCCTCCAGCTCACACTGTGCAGTAACATCCAGCCTTTCTCTTCCTAATGTGACCCCACAGACTTTCCACAGAAGGCTACTCCTCTTCCTCTCATAAGAGAAGGCAAAGCTTTAGGTACTGAGTGTGTGCCGTGTGTTTCCATACGCATTGCCGTGGTGAGCGTGCGTGTGCACTTGCCATCAGCTCTGTGCATGTCTGCTATGTGAACATGAGGGGAGGGGCTTGTTAAGTCACGACCGTTCTGCCACACTTCTCTGATAGTGCACTCGGGTTGTTGGGTGGATGTGTGCTAGTGTGAGTGAGTGGGGTCAGACAATGCCTGGTTGCCATGGGAAATGTGGGATTGTCATGTTCTACAGTGCTGTTAATGAATGCATGCTGTGGAAGTACTGCAGTGTGTCCGTGTCTTCCCACTATTCTCATCACACTGATGGCTTTTAAAAAAGTGTGTAAACATGGTGGGGTAAATGACCGCATGGAACAAATGGAGGGAAAAAGAAACACTCTCCTTCCGTCTCTCTTCGGTAGTAGAAGTTGGCTGTACTAATGATTACAACGCGCGCACACACAGTGAATCACAAACACGAAACACTGATTCATTTCGACATCTTTAACTAATCAAATCTGACAAAGCTGTTCGGTACATTCAATTTACTTAACAGATTGTCTTCAGATGCATTTAAATAATAATCAGGTGTAAAATTAGCATGTCATTTAGCCAGGCAACCAAATGAGCAAGCATTCACGTGGCCTTACACACAATCTCATCGTACAGCCATGATTGACAGCCATTGTTGGTAGGGATTGAAAGCTTCGTGATTTTGATTTCCCTGATCTTCTAGTAAAACCTGTGATGTAGAAAATCTGACTATCAATCTGACTGTCATTTTATTTGCTTTAACATAAATACATTAAATGTACAAAACCATGTCAAGAATAATAGCAAGGCTGATTGAAATGAATGATAACTTGATTCAGTATTTTTTGTATTCAGTATTCTTACATTAATATTTGTTTCAATAGGATTCCACACACTTTGTTATATTTCTATCAATTCTCTAAACAGACAACATATCATCTGATCATTTTATTATTAAAAATGCAGTCTGTAAGTTTTATGGATTTGGGGATTTAGCACCAAGAATGTACAACTGCTCCCATCATCATATTTGTGCTGCGTCTCCTGTCAGAGCAGATCTGATGGATAGTTAGATTGTGAGTTCTTTTCATGTCTTATTCTGCATTTCTTTGCTCTGATAGTGGGTGACTGAGCGGGCGAGTACATCTCCATTAGAAGGGTTGCATATTGATCATCTTCATCCATCTTCATCCTCATTTAAAAATATAACCTGCATTCTTTCAGATCACACCCAACACACTTATACCATTGATTAGAACATTTTCTTCCTTCCTCACTCAGGAATAATATTGCTTTTAATTTAAACCAAAAGATCTTACAGATTGCAACTGTAATGCCGAATTCTGGCAACATTCAAAAATTCAAATTCAATTTTATTTGTCATTACACTTATACAGATGTACAGTACAATGAAATGTTTCTCTTCGCATATCACAACTTGTCTGGAAGTTGGGGTCAGAGCGCAGGGTCAGCTGCAATACGGCGCCCCTGGAGCTGACAGGGTTAAGGGTCTCGCTCAAGGACCCCCAACCTTGGGGTTCACAGCCCAATGCTCTACCCTATTTTTAAGGTCTACACGTTGCTTTACTGCATTATTTTCTTCATCGAGCAATCACAATTCTTGCAGGTCTTGTTTACTGGCAGGTCGTCTTCACTTTCCTGCCTTATTTTCCTCGTCATTGAGATCTCTCACATAATATCTGGTTGTTATAACATTCATTTCTCGTCAGTTCCAGATCCTCCTGAATCAGTTTAATTTCTTCCTGCAACTGCTTCGCCGACATTTTCTTCTCCTTTGCAGGTTCTTTAGTGTAGACATGATGCCGTTTGATTTGTTCGGCGTTTGACTGGGTTAATCTGAACGATGAAGCGTCACTAAGGGACCAGCTTATTAAAATGGTTCGTATAAGATGACTGAATGACTTCTAAAAATAAAAAAAATGCTCTAAAGTCTATAGGTTTGTATAAACCTCGTGACGTCATCATTTAGACCGCTGGCGTTCTTTTCTGTGTGACGTGACACGTATACTGTGCTGTGATTGGTCCGTTTTCATGAAAGAAGGCGGGATCATCTGGGCCAGGCGTTTCAATGTAAACATGGTTCAGATTAACAGCTTTGCTATTAAAATGGATGGATTTTATTTTTTTTGACCGAATTCTTTTCTACTGGACGATGTCAGATCCGCCGAGGAGAATTAAAACAGCAAAACAAATTCTCCCTGAGCAGTTAAAAAAAAATTATTGTGAAGGATACAAGTTAAAGTAGATTAGTTACCTTTGCTGTTTAGCTTCATGCTTATTTAACATTTTGTCATTAAGCCTTAAGCAAACTGTTTGTCTCATTGATAAATAAAGTGTTTATTTAATGTACAATCATGAACGTTGACATGTTTGTGATGTTGATAATATGTGTGGCCTCGGTATGTATTTGTATTTGTGCATTTAATAACATTTAGTGTTTTTTTTACATTGATTTATTTATGCATCATAAATAGTTTTTCTATTTCTACATTAACTTATGCCTGTGTTATAACTAAGTGGGCGGGTTTAACGTAATTCTTGAGCCTGATTGGTCAGTTTGATGACCCAGGCAGAAGTAACAAAATGATTATCTCGTTATTTCATTATTTTATTACATTAATTACATACTGCTTCTTGGCCTCCAAACCGTCCTGTGATTTGGTTTCCTTACCAACTGAGCAAACTAGCTAACGTGGCTAACTTACTGCAACCGGTTACCTTCATATAAAAAAAACCAATCACATAGAGGCACCTCGCACGGAACGTCATCCTTGCATGAAAACGGACCAATCACAGCACAGTGGGCGTGTCACAAAGAGAAAGGAATTGATGACGTCACGACGTGTATATAAAGCCGTTGAAGCCGCCTGGACAGAACATTTAGAAGCTACTTCTATAGAGATAAGACGCCCATCAGCCAGCTTATACAAGCCAACGGAACGTATTTTAATAAGCCGATCTATTAGTGACGCTTTATCATTATTTACATTAAAACAATCAAACACTGAACAAATCGAACAGCATCATGTCTACAGAACAGAAGAAAAAACCTACAAAGGGAAAGAAAATGTCGGTGAAGCAGTTGCAGGACGAAAATAATTTGCTTCGTGAGGACCTGGAACGAGCGAGAAACCAACGTGACGAGGTTAAAACCTTGTTGCTGGAAATGAAATATCAACTGAGGAATAAGGACAAAGAGATAGAGAAAATTAAAGCGCGCCATCAACTAGAGATGAACATGAACACGGAGAAGCTTCAAAAGATTATGCACGATAACCTGAACGAACAAGAACTCCACTACGACACACGTACGAAGACCTTAGAAAAGAAAAGTGATGAGGATTTAACCGAGCTGAGGAATCTTTATGAGAGAAAAATCGAAGAACTAGAAACTATATATGAGACGAAGATGAAAGCACTTTTCCAGGAAGAATGTCTGAGACGCGAGTCTGTAATCCATGACATCAAGATGACATGTTCCAACGACATGGACAACCTCATCAAAAGCCAGAAGAAAGCACTTAGCGATCAAAAAAGCTATTATGAGGAAATCATTCAAAATCATCTGGACCACATCACCCGTCTTAAGAATGAACATAAGGTCACACTGTGTTTAGAACCAATGTTGGAGAAAGCGATAAAGAAGAATGAAAGCTTGACGACGCAGCTAAAGAGAGCAAAAGAGGAGATTTCAGAGTTCCATCAGTGGCACACCATATACAAAATGAGGATGCCAGGAATTGTAGAACGATTTAAAGTCTGTGACAAACAGATAAAGGATCTGAAATATGAGAATGAAATACTGGAACAGAGACTTGGTGTGACGGAACTAGAGCGTGATAAACTTGAGCAGCGGTTGTCCATGATTGACTCGGAGGTGCCACCGAAAAGCTGCATGAAGTACCTGTCTAATTTAGATGTATTCAGTAAGCCTAAGCAAGTCAGGTTGCCTTCAATTCACATTCGGACCTCTACAAGATTCTGCAAATGAAGACAAGAATGAATCAAAACGAAGTTAAAGTTCATTCAATCCAGCTTTCCGATTATGACCCTGATAAATAAAACGACAATACAAACACGTCAAGAAGCATCCAGAGCATCAGGGACGAGCTCCAAGTGGAATGAGAGCTGATCCTGTGTGCTCATGTGAGCTGTAAAAATAAATAAATAAATAAATAAAAAAATTAAGTCCCAAAAACACTGATAGATTTCTTACAGTGGCATCAGGAACGAGCTCCAGGTCAAATGAAAGCGCATCTTGTGAGCTAAAAAAAAAAAAACAACAACAAAAACAACAACAGAATATTCAGATTTAAGCTTTATTGTATATGCTGCAGTATGCACAGAACACACCGAAGATTAAAATGAGTCTAAATTAAGTCCCAAAAACACTGATAGCTCTCTAAAAGTGGCAAGAGAAGGGAATCCAGAGCATCAGGGTGTGTGCACCTGTGAGCATCTCAAGTAGCTTATCTTTTATACTGTTTTAAAAATACAAAAACTAAAATCCACTTAACTGTGAGCTCCCTCAAGAGACGACGTGAAGACGCTCCAGTAAAGAACCTTTAATTAACACGCTTGAAAAATAAGTTTGAAAGTAATGAGCACATTACTGGTCCCCCATTGTGGGGGGGTGGAGGAGGGAATTACATTGACCTGAAACAATAAAAAATCTGATCAAATTTAAAGCACCGGTCACTAGCAAGATAAAAACAAATTCCAGTCCAGTGAGCTCCATCAGGAGACGCTGGAGGACGCTCCAGTGAAAAAAAAACATTTAATATAACACACAAATACCCCAAATACCAAATTATCCTAACAACACCTCAAAAATAATTTTTGAAGGCTTGAGCATAGAAAGATTACTAGTCCCCAATGTGGGGGGTGAATGAGGGGTCAGAGGGGTCACACTGACCCAGAACAAAGCTAACAGGTCTCTAGCAGTTTCTCTTATCTTGCTAGTTCCAGTCAGACACGATGTGAAGAAGAAGAAAAAAGGCCGAAACAAACAAACAAATAAAAAACACTTTAAAAATAAGTTTGAAGGTAATGAGCACATTACTGGTCCCCCATTGTGGGGGGGTGGAGGAGGGAATTACATTGAACCAGAATAATAAAAAATCTGATCAAATCTTAAGCGCCGGTCACTAACAAGAGAAAAACAAATTCCATTCCTGTGAGCTCCATCCAGAGACAATGGAGGGCCCTCCAATGGAAAAACGATTAACTATTGGCCCCTAGTGTGGGGGGTGGCTGAGGGGTCAGAGGGGTTATATTAACGAATGAATTTTTGTGAATATTAATAAATTGTGTGGTCCTGGTTCCTGAGGTGATCTTTCCCAGCCTCGCCTGCTGCTCTCTGCCAGTGAGAAAGTTTGTGATCCACTGGCAGGTGGATGTTGGCACACCAAGGTGTGATTTATATTTTAGGTGGCGGGAATGGACTTCACTACAATAGCCTTACACTGACAATACTAAATTATTTTCACATCTCTCTTTACCGACTGCAGCTGTAAAATGAAGAGTGTTGTTTTTATATAATTATGGTCATTTTTGATCATTCAGACACAAATTCAAGTTCAAGTAGTTTTTATTGTCAAGTCTGCATATGTACATAGGATTGAAATTGCGTTACTACCTTCACGATATTCGGTACAAAAAGGCAAAGTGGCAAAATAGAAATTAAAAATAATGAAAAAGACACAATAACTGTACAAATTGCTAGAAACACAAGACAGGAGACACAAGACAACCGTGCAATAAACCAATGAGATTGTAATAGAGATGAAGTTTAAAGTAAAATTGTAAAACTAGAGGGTTATTAGTTATATGTCGTATACAGTACTTATATTAAAAACGTTTATATTTATAATTGCCAATAAAGCATTAAACAGTGTACAGAAACCAACATTTGTCTGTGCCTTTTTACATTATATGTGTAACTCAGTCATGAGCATAAACACATCATTGAAAATCGGCCAAAAATGAATAAAAATATAATACATTCATTTTGATAGCGGAAATGCTAACCGGAAGCATTTTAACTAGCCCGAAACTAGGCTCCGCCTTTTTGCGGAACAAAAAGTATATGGACCAATCACTACACAGTGGGCGTGTCTTACTAAAAAAGACTGCAAGGTTCGGAATTGATGACGTCACGACGTGTATATAAAGCCGTTGAAGCCGCCTGGACAGAACATTTAGAAGCTACTTCTATAG
>JAOTRQ010097631.1:0-10393 GCA_028565875.1 Hoplisoma paleatum
TAGCATACAATTTCATTGCCAACAAACTTTTTTAAACCTAAAAAAAGTGGTCCAATAAACTTTTGAAAAAAAAATAAAATAAAATGTTTAGTGTTTTTGTGTGAACTGCATCTATTCAGTCTAGAGTGCACTTGTGTCTTCAGGTACTAGTGCTGAATGAGAGAATGAGGCCAGTAATACTTGACATTCTATTTAGTTCTAGTGGTGGTTGAGGTCGGGACACCGAACAGGCCACTGGTGTTTCTATCTGAGAATTGTGTATGTGGAAATCACCTGGACTCAATAGTGTTTAATGGTCTATGACTATGTTTGCTTGTAAGTTCATGTGTTGGACATTAATAAACTGTTTTGTACCACTCTTGTGCTAGTATTGCCCACCTCATTGACAATCTCTCATGATGCAGTGTGAAATAGCTGATTGATTGATAAGATTGATGAGATGTTGATCCTGTTTGTTGGCATTGCTCAGTTTCCAGTCCCTGATCAAAACTTAGAACTTGAGGGTAAGTTTACAGATTATTTGTACAGCTCAGCACTCAGTCTCCGTTCTCTCACCTTGTTATAAATAATGTTTTGGTGCCTGTAGCGAACTGGAAGAAAGCCACGTCGGGCTGGGCAAAGGTAGCGCACACATCTCACGTCCCTCCCGTTCAGCTTTCTAACCTTAGCCAAATCTGGTCCAACCGGTTTGAGAAGTCACAGGAGAGGATTTGCATTTCGTTTTTGCTTCTTAGTGAGATACTGCCATTCACTGGCTGCTCCTGTATCATGTTGCTAAACCAAGTTAGCCATTTCCACCTGGCAGGAGCTCAGAATGAAAACCAAAGACCTTTGACCTTTCAAGGAACCACAAAAATGTGATGCCCCTTAAGGTCCGAGTCAACCCCTGACCTGAAGTAATGAGAGGAAATGGACATCATGAAACAATATGGTTGGTTGCTTTGCACCTAGCAGAAAGCTATTTACGATTTCTGAGCAGCTCTTACTTGACAAAGTTTAAAAATAGCCAAAGGCTTGCCCCAAGAAATGCTTCCAATTTACCCAAAAAGTTTACAGTGAGACGTTATGAGACGTTTACATAATGCTCTTCTAGATTTAAGTCTGGGGTGTTGGACTTGTAGCAACTGAAAGGCAGTTGTAGCCTAGTGGTTCCTTTTTCATGCAGAAGTTCTCTTTGAATAAATGCATTTTAACAAACAAGGATTTTAACAAGTTATTACTGTATATGGAAACATTAAACTCTACTAAATGAGAAAACATACTGAAGTTCAGGCTTGTCTATTTTTACTGCCTGGAAGGTTAAATACTTGCTTAAGTATCTCTTGTTAATTGTCTCATTATGAAATGAATAGACAGTTTAATTACATGATCAGTCCAATATTTGCTTTAAAGCACAAGCTGAGATTATTCGAGCAGATTTGTGCATGTCTCATCATGGAAACATGTAAATGTGTTTTCAATGATTACACTGTCAGACAGACCCGACAGATAGAAAGAGGAAGTTCTTTGGAGGTTCATTATTGATATGCATAGGAGAGGATTACATACAAGAGCCACTGAGGTCAAATGTGTTCTTGTATGTTGTAGGTGTAACTCATACAATAATTCATGAGTGAAATTACAAGATAGGTGTAGTAACTGTGCAGTATCTAGCATTTTATTTCTCGTAATTTTCCCCCATCCTTGTCTGTCTTGCCTGGTTACAGCTTTTGTCACCTGCTGTGTTGCCCTATTTGTTTAGGGATAACATCAGGATTGAGTGAATGGCACTAGAAGACCAAGATGGGTAAAGTAATACAAGGAATACAAGAGATAATCCTGAGATGTGAGATGCTCTCTGAGCACTACAAAGACACCTGTGGCATTGAATACAAACCCTTGTAGCGCTGTTTGTAGGATGGCTCAGTTACACAAAGTTCTTTCAAAAAGCTGAACGGTCTGGACATCTTTGGTTGACCTCTCTTGGCCTGAAGCTTGGATGAATGAAAATAACATAACGCATTTTAAATATCCATTATTATTATTATCATTATTATTTTTAACATTTGTAAACACACTTTTGATGACACATATGACATCCACTTGTTTGACTGGCGCCACTGGTAAAAACTGCTCTAGATAGAGTGCTAGTTTAGGGCTAGTTTACAGCTCTTCAATTTTCGGGACGACCCAAAGGAAAACAAAATAAGAACACGTGAACGAGGGTGGTTAACACTGTTACATCACATCGAGAAGGTCCTGGGTTAAGAGTGGTCCAGGTTCCTTTGTGGAGTCTGTGAAGATGCTCTGGTTTCTTCCCACAGTTCAATGACCTGTAGTCAGGTTAACTGGAGATACTAAAAAAGGTCCCTAAGGTATGAGTGTGAGTAAATGGCCTTGTAAATCTGACCTATCATGACCCCAAGTAGGATGAAGTGGTGTTAAAACAGATACTGAATGAAGAAATTTGGTGGGAAAATCTGTAAGCATGTTTGCATTATCTTATTTGCCATGAAGAAAAAACTATCGTTTTTTTACCTAAAGCACAAGTTTGGAGTCCGAAACATTCACCTGGCATTTTGTTCTCCTTCTGAATGAAGCTTTGAACCTCCACTAGTGATAAGGATCATTTTTGGGAAATCCAATGCGCTCCAACATGAGTCTAGTGAGCTGCACTTTATTGTCTAAGGAGTCATGAGCTAAACTGCAACAAGAGCTCAGGCCTGGGTGAAGATGCTGATTTTCTTATCCTGACCGTGTTGAACACAATGAACAATAGAGAAAAGTCACAGTAGTAATCCTTTTTTATTTTTCTGGATTATTTCTGTAAGTAATCTTGTTTATTGTGGGCAGCCTGCTGTATATTTGACTATGAGTAAAAATTCTCACTTCAGCATAACTAAGAAAGTACCGGTAGCAAGTGTTAAAAAAAAATACAACCCAGCATATAAACCATGGATCCCGACAGTAGTAATTAGGTAGTAACTAGTTTTTATGAAATAATTACCTATGGCTATGCTGAAGTACTTGAGGAAGGCAAGGTAAGAATGTATTTGTTTTAATCAACCCTGGACTAGATTGTTTAGCAACTCTTAACTGGTACGGACTCAAATCAATAAAAATACATGAGCAGAAATTAAGCCGCACTTACTTATGGAGATCATGGCACAGTGCTAATGCTGACATCGATGTAATGAGACTTTATTCATTTATAATATGTAACAAAACAAGTAATCTTGGTAGATTAATAAAGGCTGATTTTTTATTAGAGACTTTAGTTTGTATGTTGGTATCTCTGATGTACAGTTTTAATGTGACTTGGGTTTAACGATAACTTGACAATAGCCACATTCTTCCAGTATTATTTATTTTTTCTGGCCATCAAGGAGTGCCCATTATTACCTACTGTTACAAAGTGAGCTTAATAGCCTCTGGTTACACATGTTTTTGTATTGCTAAGTGAGTCATAGGTGAATATCCGTTTTGAACTTGATTAACCTTCCTGACTGTGTATTAAGAGTACTAAACATTTAAATACAGTATAAACACTAGAAATCAGTGTTCACACTATGCTAGAGAGTTCGCACTGTATGGTAGAACAGTATTTAAAACATATTGTTAAAGTCTTGCAACTTATTTACAATTTCAACATTTTTAACTCTTATCCAATGCAATTTACAAAACTATGAGAGTGCATTGGTGGGACTTGAACCAATAACGATTACTAGTCCAGTACCTCAACCACTAGGTCAGTAACTAAAATTGAGTTTCTTTCTGTCCCATTTTCTCAGACATCTTTTTGGATTTGATCCATCACAGAGCTGCATGTGTGAACGTGCACCCAGCAATGGAACCCTGGCCTGTATTGGCCTGGGTCCTAATGCTGACTTCCATCGCTGATTGGATGAAGATTGTTCGTTCAAGAGATTTTACAGAAAAGGACATCATATTCCTCCATCCATCCAGTAAGTGTACTAACCTTCGTTCAGGAGTTGTTAATGTTGCAATACAAGGAGCAGGGAGACTTTGGAACTGGACATCAGAACGGTCAAACAAAGCTAAATTATCTGAGGTTGCCACATTAGTTAATGCTTTAAAAATGTCCTAGTATCAGATATTACAGAACACTGATTTAGTGTTGAGTTCATATTTTCTTAGCCCCACTGCGACCCAGAATATGATGAAGCACTAAAATAGACAATGAATAGATTAATTTATCCATACTGCTTGATGTGTATTTCTGTTCATCATGTTGAACTTAAACAGAAGTAATTCTTTTGTAATCAGGCCAGTAATGAGCTAAATGAACACTTGTTCAGCATCCACTATGTTTTGCTACACTAATTGGGTGTCACTATTAATTAGATCGTTTCATCTATTGTCCAGTCAACACAATGATGGTTGCGGTGGCGGCTGCTGGCCTTTTAAAGAGGGGAAACTCATTATCGGCTTACATCTTAAATCATCTCAGTGATTAAGGGATGTGTAGCTCTCAGGATAGCTGTCAATCAAAACAGGATTCAGCCTTTCAACTGATTCGCCAATAATCTTGCAGAAGTTCTGAGTGCATAGTTAAAATCGTGGCATTTATTCAATGAGCTGCGGGTTCCGAAGCAAGGGGGGTGGGGGTGGGGGGTCCATGCAGTCCCATTGATGTGATTAGATGCTCAACTTTTATCATTTAAATGCACTGATTCTATGGGAATGAACAAGATATAAACATCGAGTCAGTCGATATGGGATTTAGTTAAATGAACTCGGCTTCGAGATTAAACTGCTTTCATCCATTTGTAGTCAATGAAATGGCAACACAGGATATGATGTATATTTGACTGTTTACTTTTTGATATTTTAGAGGACTGAGCTTCACAAAGGATACACGTGTATACACATGAGTTATGTTCTACAATTGTCTGCACATAAAATGCTCATCAATGTGTTTGGAGTAGCTCATTAAATAAACCAAAATCTCTAAAATGTTTACCTAGTGTGCATACCTAATCACATGACCAATAAGCTTTGACAGATACACTCGATACTATTCTGTGCCCATAACATTTTAAAGTAAGTTAATAAACAGAGGGCTTTCCTAACACAGAGGAACACATCCTCTGGATTGTGAAATCCTTTATCACAATGGGCCGGACCTCCCAAGATCTGTTTAACAGTGTGTTGGCTTTCCGGGATTAAGATGGAGATATCCGTGTTGGCTCATTGCCCCAGTGAGGTGACTGTGTGCGTTTATTAGAAATGAATCAGTTGTGGGGCTTGGCCAGCATAAAGAAGACAAAAATCTTTTTTTTTTACTTTCTGTTGTAAATTAGTAAGTATTTTATTTTATAGTTATAAAGGATTTATTGCAAAAAGCAACTTTTAAACTAAACAATGTTGTGCTTTTTACACATAAGAAAGCTATACAAATGAGCCATTCAGTACACAGTATTAGACTAAAGAGTGACTACTTTCTACTTTTGATCCGGTTTCTGCTCCCAGCTACTCCATTCCCGGGAGGATTTAAGTGTTTCACGTGTGAGGAATCAGCTGACAACTATGAATGTAATCGCTGGGCTCCAGATCTCTACTGCCCGCAGGGTAAGATATTCCATTATCTGTTTGACCTACAAGTAAAGTTTTTCCTTAGGTCTGGATTATCAAAGTGTAAACACATTAGTGGTGTCATGATGGACTGATTAAGTTTGATGGCTGTAACTTGGTCATATATTATTAGTATTAGAACTTTGTGTACTGTTATATAAATCATTACATTTATAATCATCGAAGTTGCAAGCAAGCAAAATATATTAGAGAATAAAGAAGCAATAATTCTAATAATAAGTTTTAGAAATAAATGTATTTAGCATTAGATTAGATCATGGTATCCAGATGATAGGAACTAAAAAACTATCGTGTGTGTGTGTGCGTGCGTGCGTGCGTGCGTGCGTGTGAAATCAGTTGAATTGGACCACAGGCTTCACGCTATACAAGCACCAGTGAAAAGACTATATTTAAAGTACAAATCAGTTTTTTATATACCAATCGCAGTCACATGACCCCAGTCATCTTGCAACTATAAACACTAGATAAGGTAAAGAGATCATTAGTGTTATCACCTATCAGCTGTCATAATGTTATGCCTGTTTGATCTGTATATCTTGACATATCTTTATTTGTGGACTTGTGCACATAAGATTAATTGTCTACACAGAATCAAAAGAAATTTGTACATAACTAGTAAAGCCAGCTGGTGCACAATTTATTAATACTTTACTAGATTTATTGAATGTTCATACTTTCTTTTTTTAGATACTAAATATTGCTACACTAGTCATACATTTGCCTGGACTGGGAAGACTTTATCAGTTACAAAACGTTGTGCTGCTTTGGGGGACTGCCTTGCTACAGGCTGCATCAACTTCAACCATGAAGGAAACAAGGTTTGTTTAGCTAAATGAACTTCTAGGTGTGATGTTCACTTCATTATTTCTTACACCGTTCACCCACACTCACCTCTAACATTGTCATCAACTTGATTATGTAACGAAGTAAGATTCTGATAAACATCTCTGTCCAAACCTCAGAGTATGTGTGATACAACATACTTGAACACCACTTTACACTAATCTTCAAGTCCACGTTGAAAGATTCCAGTGTTGTGCCGTGAGACTTGAGTTAGGCTGTCTGCACTCAACCAGCAGTCTGCTTAATCTACGCTGAAAGATTTGAGTCTGCTTATCGACGATAGTCATCCTGTAGCTAATCTGGTACATTTAGCAAAAAATAAGACACTTTAAACAAACGGAAAATAATTGGAAACAAAGAAAAGAAAAACAGAAGTTCTCTGCTTTTTTCCCAGCAAAAGAAACACAAACGTTTAGTCATAATCTTTTGGATGCCATTCGTATCCCATTCCAACTGGGGCATTACACTCGATGGTATCAAGTAAGCTATTGTATGTTGTAAAGTGAGAAAAAGTTTTCCAAGGACATCATAGGGAATGGCTGAGTCAAGTTTCAGCTTTGTAGGTACCTGAAAAGTGGGAGAATGAGTGGGTGAGTCAGTGAGTAAATGCTTTGGCATTTATATGGGCATTTAATGAATGCATGGACATTTACATGTACCTGTTCAGCCATTAGCAGAAACTTTTATCCAAAGCAACCGCTGCAACCTAGCATTAGTAATATTAGAACCAACATCCTTTGGATCACTAGGCACCGCTGCATTCACAACACACCCACGCTGGCCAATAAGAATGGGCAACACATATTTGTGGTAGTGGACAGTGGTAGCCTAGTGTGGAGAGTTTTTGGTCATCAGCTGAAAGGTTGAGAGTTTGAATCACAACAGTTTGGTCATTAACCCTGTCTGCCCTATGAGTACTGTACAGTGACTGGTCATGTCAACTGTCCTTAACATCCAAACAAGCCAGGACATGCAAACAAAACAATTTTGTAAATCTCTGCAATATGATGAATATATGACAAATATATATTATTGATTTCCCGTGCAGATTACAAAAGCTTTTTAATTTTTTTCTGAAAGTGCTTACACTAAGATTCCAATACATTCGTATGTGCTTTTATATATTATAATGTTGTTATTTATTGCGCAGGTGTGTGTGTCCTGTTGTGAAGGAAACATCTGCAACATGCCTCTTCCTCAGAATGAGACGGATGCCATCTTTGTAACCACTTCACCCTTAAATGGCAGCCATCAACCTGTCGAAGATTACAAACTATTGTTCTTGCTTTTTATGCAGGTTTTTATTTCCACTCATGC
Source organism: Hoplisoma paleatum (assembly GCA_028565875.1). Taxonomy (NCBI): domain Eukaryota; kingdom Metazoa; phylum Chordata; class Actinopteri; order Siluriformes; family Callichthyidae; genus Hoplisoma; species Hoplisoma paleatum. Next base: position 7,756 of record JAOTRQ010097631.1, read on the forward strand.
TTAATCTACATGTTTACTATTTTCAGCAGGCGTAGTTTAAAAAACATCTATACGAGATCATATGATCAGGCCCACATGAGTCACTAATGCAGCAACGATCCATCTATCCATCCACTGAATTCTGTTTGGGTTACGTTGGACAAACACTGGGTGAATACATGAAACGCCTGAACAGGTCACCAGTCTGTTGCAGGGTACAGTGACAAACACACACGGGACAATTTCACTATCTCCAATTTACCTGCATGTTTTTGGAATGTGGGGGGAAACCGGAGTACCTAGATAAAAACCCACATGAACACTAGGGGAACATGCAACCTCCACACAGAAAGCCTCAATTTGCATTAACGGGGAATCCAACCCGGGACTTCTTGCAGTGAGGTGACAGTGTAACCGCTAAGCCTATGTAATGCAGCAACTATTTATTTATAGATGCTTCCGTTCGGGTTCGAACTGGAACATGAAACATTTTTATGGTATAGAAAAGCTTCACAGCTCGAACGACCAGTGCTTGATTCCCAAGTCGAGTTGTAGTTGAGTAGTTTGGGTCCTTTGTGTTTTTAGTTCTTTTAAGTTCTCTCAGTGTCTGTGCCGGTTTGATCTAGGAGTTTCATTTCCCTCCCACTGTCCAAATACTTGCAGTCGTATAAATCAGAGAAAGTGTGTATGTCCTGAATGACCAGATGGTGAAATAATGTTTCTAATCCTGTCATAAGTGAAATACTAGGTTAACTTGCAGGTCTAATCTAAATGTCAATTTGTTACTCCTAATAATTGTCAAGTATTTTAACAAACATGTTTATGGTTCTGGTTTATGGTTGAGGTACTGTAGGATCTCCACAGAGATCTTATGTCTCACTATAAGACTAAGTTTAAGTGGTTGTGATTACATAATTTGTCTCCAAATGTAATTGAATGTGAATGATCGATGGATTGTGATGAGCTTGTGTATGCTTCTGTATCTTCTGTTCTGATCTGAATAAGGCGAGTCCTAAACTATCAAAATCGGTCATTTTGATTCAACCAGAACATGAAGATGAAGAAAGCAGATAAAAATGGATCATGCTTTGGATGAACAATAACTGGAAGAGCTGAACGACTCTCTTCCTAATGTATTACACCGTTTTACCAACACATGCTGTCCAACATATGAAGTGTTATGTTTGTTTGATTCATTTGATTTAATGTTTTTGTGTGGATGAAGTATCTGATAAGTCGTAGTTTTATCTTTTGAAAGCATGTTTTGTCAAATGTAGAGCAAGATTCTCAAGATCAGTGTGTACTGAGTGTGTATAGAGCAGTGTGTATTGAGATCCTCGATTATTAATAGAAGGAAAGAGGAACACTGTACGTTAGTAAACTTTATGGCCAAAGGATTCTCGACATGATGGAAGTACCATTTCAAAATTATTAATTGAAATGACCCCTTTTTGCAAACCCATTTCGTTGGTACAAGCTTGTTGCAATTTTGCAACAAAATTTAAGGTAGTTAGAGAACAGCGCTTGTGATTGGATGGAAGCCGGTTTGATTCAGATAGCCAAAAAGACATTCCTGTATGTGTAAAACACAGTGGTGAAAAAGATTCTTAATCTAAAAGCTGAAAATTGTTTATTGATTCTGTACTTGTTAGCATTTCCTATATTCGTCCTGTCAATATGGGTGGATCTAGTCAATTGTGTATTTTAGTACTGAGCAAAAATAGTTGCATCTTGTACACTCCATCAACAACGTGTGGTTTGGGTTTGGCTTTGTCTCACATACGCAGTGTTACACCCTGAGCTCCGTTATCCCCTGTCTTGAAGCAGGCAACATCAATCATCCAGCAAAAGTCATAATTACATCGATTATGAGGAATCCGTCCCCTTTATGCAACCAGATAAACCAGCCAATCATTGAACTCGCAAGTTTAAATCAGGTTTATCGGTGGCTTTTTTACATGGGCGTTACGGTGCAATGCAGAAGGCCCTGGGTGTCCAGGTCACTTCTGGGTAGAGTTTGCCTGTTTTTTTGATGATCTGAGTTCCTCCCACAGTCCAAAAACATCCTGTCAAGTTAATTGGAGACACTGAATTGTCATATCGGTCATTGTAACCGTTCTATGATGAACTGGAACCCCATTCAGGGTGTCTCTGTGCCTTCTGCCTGTTGTAAACCTGGAATAGGTTCCATCACCCCACCTCAAAGTAGAAAGATTAATTTTATATACCTGTTAGCAATGGATGTAATCATTTAGAGGGGTGTGTACATTCTTTTGGCCATATAGTTTACATAAAAACCAAATATTTATGTGTGTTGTTTATACTGTATGTTTAAACATTTATTTATTGTAATCTGCTGGAAAAAATTGTATTGCCTATTTAGGTAAGTAAAGTCAATTTTAGTTCTTCGAGATTTTATTAAGCTCACATGCATGAGCAGTTATATCACAAAAGCACTTGTGTATATATGTATGTGTTTACCATTTAAAGACTATGGTCTTAGTACTTTGTCATTTATATGTGTTTATTATCAACGGTGGCGGCACGGTGGCTGAGTGGTTCAGCACTTTCGCCTCACAGCGAGAAGTCCCGGGTTCGATCCCCGGGTCGGGCTGGGGACTTTCTGTGTGGAGTTTGCAATGTTCTCCCCGTGCCAGCG
>JAOTRQ010097642.1:0-10393 GCA_028565875.1 Hoplisoma paleatum
AAGTTCCCACCACTTACTGGTGGTTGTCGTCAGGAAGGGCATCCGGACGGAAAACTCTGCTCCAAACATTAACGCCCTACCCCAGGAACTGGGAAAACAGACGATAAACGAATAGATATAGAGAGATAGAAGTATATAAAGATAGATAACATATACTCAACGTTATACATATTGTCATGAGGCTGCATATACTGTCGGAATACGCAATAGTTTCAGTTTCTAATAGATTTTATATTGTCTAAAGTGTTGTGTTTTCTACATGAACATGGACACTTATTCTTTTGCAGACGGGTAAGGACCCTCTTTGGTAGCCAGAAGCACCTGTATTGTAGTATCGGTGTGATATACTGTATGAGAAGAGTTGTATGAGGAAATATTCCCTCGTCAGACACGATAGAAACTCTCAGCAGTAAATGAGGATTCGTTATGATAAAAAGTTCATAACAAAAATAGAGACTAATAGTAAAATCCCCGCTTTCTTTTTAAATTGTGCTTCGGAAAACATTTTGGAGTTGAATTACTGGACTTTTTCTTTAGAAGTTTGACCCATCCAGCAGCAAAGTCTTAATCATTGCTCATTTTATCCATTATTATAATTGCATCTGGGTATTTATAACATTGCTTAGCACTTTTGCTCTTCGTGTACTTAAAGTACTAAAACTTTAAATGCCTGTTCATTGTTTAGCTGAATTGAATTGTGTTTCATTTGAGATAACTTGTGATTTATTATACACCTCCTTTTCTGAGTTGGTGCGCTCTATTTGCAGGACTCATTGACACTGTAAGCGGTCACAGTGGTCCTATACCTTTGTCCTTTTCATATTACCACATGCTGTCTGCCACAAACTTGCCTCCCTATGATTAGTACTCTCGTTCTTTCTCCCAAAACAGAAAACTCACACTTCTCCAGCAAATCTATGGTCTCAAATTACCTTCTAATCCATAACGTTAACACAAAACACCTTCACTCTTAAACATGAGTAACCGGGAGCTGTAGCAGATCAATTCACCCTAATGATCTGAACAAAGCAGATAAGGATGGGAGGGAGAGGGAGCCATATATAAAGCAATGCCCAAGCATGTGATTTCACTCCTGGTACTCACCATGTGGTGGTTTTTAATCTGTCTCTTTGTGGCTTTGGCTGGTAAGTGTTTTAGAGTTTGTGAACCGATGCCAAAACATATAATGTATAAAAATGTTATATTAACGTTATTGATATATTTTAATTTTATATGAACACTGGCACATTAGGCCATGTATAGTGTGTAAAGTTACTTTATCTGATGTTTACCTGGATTGATCAGATAGTTTATGTTTTTTTTTCTGCCAGCAAGTCAGAGCACCAATTATGGTAAGTTCCAAAAAAACTTATGTCATATTTAGTCTTTTATCCTTTTTTTCGTTTGCTTCTTCTTATCATTATATATTAATAATATTACATATGTATTATTCTTATTCTTGTTACTGTTTAAAATAATAATTCAATGGCTTAATTATGGTAGTAGGCTATAGATCAAAAGGTTGTCTGATTAAACCCCACTACTACCAAGTTGCCACTGTTGGGCCCTGAGCAAAACCTTTAACCCAATACTGCTGCCCTTAACCCTATGATTGTTCTTTGTAATTGAAAGTCTATAACTGTTCAGTAAATACTGAAAAGGTTAAATAAATAAATGTACCAAATGAAATTGTTATGATCTTAATGTTTGGGCCAGCGGTATCCTAGTGGTTTGGGTACAGGACTAGTAATATGAAGGTTGCCAGTTCAAACCCCACTGGAAAGTTGTCTTTGTTGGGCCCTTGCTGAGAATGTTTACTGTAACTGCTCTTACTGTTAATGGCTTTGGATAAATAAAATGCTGTATTATTATTATAATACTTCATTCATATGGTTTACAGAATGTTTTTGATACTAGAAATGTCTTGTAAAGACATTTTCTAAGTATGTAAAGTGAATATTTTTTACTATTATAAAATGGTCAATGCAAGATTGGAAGATAAACACTTGTTTTGGCCCAACAACTGAAAAACATCTTCCTTTACATTTTTTCTCCGAGCTAGAAAACCATTGATTTACAGGATCCGGGGAAATACATAATACTGAAGGCATGTAGCCAGCACATTAGCATCAACCGAAACACTTAGGCCCTAATCCTGTATGTTTAATATTACATATATGTCAAAATACATGTAGATACATACATTATTTCTAGAAGCCACACATATGTCAATTGTTCCCATTTCTAAAAGCTTATTGTATTTGTGAACATTATAAATTGGGACAAAGTGAAAATTATCATAATAACCGGTAGCAACGGGAAATGTTAAAGTCAACATCTGTTATCACAGGGGGGATTGTTTGTTGTTAATTTAATGGGTAATCTGCACATCTGTGAAGTAATTGTTATTGCTCAAGGGTACATATGCATTTTGGGGAAACATATGCTGCTTGTTTTACAACAAAAAATGAAATTACATTGTTGAAAAAATAGTTATGCATAAACATGACCCGACTTGTTGTGTAAACATGCAGATCGTTGTTACATCGTTGCCTTCAGGAGTAATTCACAAAGTTCACGGAGATATCGAGAACGATGTAGCAAGTCAATCTAAAATTGGAGGGTTGGTTGATTAGTAAACAGACTCACCAAGACAATCAAATCTTATGGTCACGGAACAAAAGCAAGACTCAAAAACACAGTAATTACAAAATCAAGATATAACTACAATTCCTCTTATAGTCACTCACTGCGTATTTAGTCAATGTGCAGCAGGCAGGCAGGCAAGCAATCCCGCAATCACATAAAGATGTCAATATATTGTCAATTATATATATATAGTGACCTATCACTAAGTCTTGTTTATTGATATAAGCTCATAGTTTCTGTAACCATTTCAGAACCCACTTTAAACCTACAAAAGTCGTACGAGTATGAATATGAAGGAGTAGTGAATATCGGCCGAGATATTCCAGACCTGGCTGAGTCAGGAGTGAAACTGCGGTGCAATTTCAAAATCATGGGTGTATCATCACAAACATTTCTACTTCAGGTATGTTTTTGTTGCATTACATATGAAGTTGTGTCACAAAATGTAGTTATTATAATAAAGTGCTTCAAGAAATGTTGATAAAGCTCATCGTATTCTTATTATACTTACGATATATATCATTTCTGTTTCGATCCATACAGAAGGCCTTAAATATTATTCCATCCAATTAGTGGCGACTACCTGCTGCAGGACGTTTTCTATTTAAACCTTGACATAGTTGTTGCCCTCTTTAGCTGATGCCATCCTGGTTTATTCAGAACGGTATGAAGTGTTGGGCTTGGAGACCTGAAGTATTTGTTCTTGTTAGTAAAAGGTCCGTGCAACGTGTCTTTGCCGTAGGCAAATCATAACAATTCTGTTTATATAATACAAATTGACTGCTCTATTCGGGGGTCCCCATTATTGTTTTGATGTTTTTACTCCACATCTGTGAGTTCTGACTGCTGGTGTGAGTGAATAATCACACTACTCTACCTGGAAGCAATTTTCATGTAAAATAAAATAAACAAAAAAGTTCCTGGATCCTGTCAGTAGAAGAAAATCTTTCCAAAAAAGCGGGTCACATATCAACATATTCAATTCATCCAAAGCTACCAAACACATGTTGTCTTCCATCATTCTTCCATACATGCCTATCCAAGGGATCAACCCTCTTTTAGTGTATGTGACAAACTGCTACATTGGAGTGAAAGGGTTAACAGCCAATCACACGTTAGCAAAGATGGCAAGGGAGTGCAGGGGGCGGGTCCCCCTGCAAACACTACCCCCCCCCCCCCACACACACACACACAAACACACACTCCACCAATTATGTCCCTGCAGTAAGGTTAATTGAAATTGTTCTATAGGTACCTAGCCACTAGGATGCAGAAAACAGTTAAATGTTGTGTAGAAACGATTTGTCAGGAAGGGCATCCAGCATAAAAAAACTATGACCAATATTACTGATCATGACAAGAAAGAAACAAAAAATAAAAGCAGTTTTTATTATAATTACTTTACTGTTTACTTCACAGATCTCCGATGTGACTTTTGAAGAGTTTAATGGAATCCCGAATCAGAACGTATTTAAAGTCTCACCTAGTCTCACCAAACGCTTAACAGCTGATCTCACCAAACCTTTTATGTTTGAATACGCAAAAGGACAAGTGGTTGACATCAAGGCGGCATCTGATGTTCCTAACACCGTTGTAAACATCGTCCGGGGCATTCTCAGCTTCCTGCATGTCACTGTCAAATCCACACAGCACATTTATGAGCTTGATGAGGTCAGGTTTGTTTGACCCTTTCACTCACGCATTGTCTGACTTTTCAGTTTGCATTACATCGTGAAACATTCGCTTTCTTCTTTAAAATAACTATATTATGCTTCTTCTTCTTCTTTTCAGATAGGAATTCATGGTGTCTGCCACAGTGCCTACATGCTTGAAGAGAATGCAGAAGCTAAAGAACTAAATGTGACCCGAAATTTTGATATTAGCAAGTGTAAACCAAAAGTAGAAGTATATCATGGAATGGCCCTGATGGAAGAAAGTCAATTCAGCAAAGAGGTGCGTGTACTTCAAACGCTTTTAATTGTTAAATTATTTTCCTCACATGGCAGTGCTGGGATTCTAAACACATCAGATTGTAGAAGATGTTAATACTGGTTCTCATAGAAAGGTCTCAGAATAAACAGTGCATCTGTTTCAATATTAGAAAACAGGTCATAATGTTCTATCATTTCTGATCTTTTAGTAATTAAATAAAATCTATTTTCTTTCTAGAAAGGTCAAAACGTTGTAGCAACTGTGAAATATGTGTATACAATCAAGTCTTATGGAAATGGTGGTCTCATTACAAAAGCTTCTGCTCATGAAAGGCATTTCTTCTCTCCATTCAATGTGAAGGGTGGCAACTTTAAACTGAATGCTTTGTAAGTTATAAAAATTACATACAACGTTAAAGCTGAATTGTATTCAGTAAATGTTTCACATGTTCTTTTTTTCAAAAACTCTTACCTCTATATACTAGATTAAAAATATCTTAAAAGGGACATGTTTACATGTTTTTGTATTTCCATCTGCATCTCCATTGTTCTTATAAACTTTCCAAGTTTGAATAAAATCCTTTGATCCGTTTTTTGTAAACTAGTAAAAAGATTATATTGGTCGAGCTTTTTTGAAGTCTGTGTTATTATGATGTAATAACCGGCTTACCACTTTCACAGTACCACCCATCACTTATCAAACTCAACCAGAACTTCATAGATAGATTAGTTAAAGATTCACCATTTGGATGTTGGATTTATGTTTCCTATGCATAAGATGATTGGTACGATTACAGGTAAATTATGCCCACAGGAAGTGTATTGTTGCATTTCAGTCAGGCTTTCTCTGGAGTGAATAAAACTGGTAAGATTTTTATATGTTAGAGTAATTTTATGTGAATCTTAATTTCATGGACATGTTTTGTAGAGCACATAGACCTCTTTGAATAACAGTGGACTAGTTTGTTCTGTAGAACATATACACTTGTTATTCGAGGAAACCCCACATCTAGTGCATTTTTCTAAAGAACATTCTTTGCCATGGTTGGTGTCTTTAAATTGGCACAACAACTGAGTACGTACAGTAGATGCACATGTTCGTACCAATACTCAAACGTTATATTCAATGCTATATAACGTTATACTCAAATGCTATCTAAGCACTTTAAAAGGGTTACATTTATTCACGGATTCGCACCATTGACAGTATTTTCTGTTGTACTCTATTTTTAAAAAAGGCATATTGTCCATTTTAGGTCCAGTTTAGGTCTTTCTAAATCTGAAAACCCAGCTCTAGAGTGTTTTCACACTGAGCTGCTATTATTTTTTTTATAACCATGTCTGCTAAAGTGAGAATCTTTTGCAATTCATGCTAAATGTCCCAAAAGCCCATAATCAAGTGTAAAGAGACTATTATCCATATAAAGTCATTTTTAATTGTATGGTAGACAAGGTGTTGGGAAAATTTTCAGATTTGAAATGAGTTGTTTCTCCATAGAGCATTAAAATGCTTTTAAATGACATAGTTATAGAAAATAATATTTGCCTCTGTTTTTTTATAGATGGAACATTGAGTTGCTGAAAGAAACTGACATTTCCGAGAAGCCTATAACAGCTCAGGTAACAAGCAGAGGAAATCTAATGTACATGCCAGAGAAAGGTCTCGAACCAATGCCGATTCTGATGATTGATCTCACCAACCCAGTTCCCAAGGTTAGTCCTGAAAAAAATAATAAATTACTGTTTATAATGTTTCAAAATTTTGACTGATTTAATGAAAATGTTGTTTTTGAATAGATTGCTGACTTGATTAAAAGTCTGGCTCAAGCCAACATGAACCAGATAAGCAGTGCTAAAAGCTATGAAGTTCTAAATCTGATTCAGCTGCTTCGTGCAGCAACGTATGAAGATCTAGAGCTGCTATGGAAACAACTATCAGGAAATGATGAACATAGGTAAGTGTGCACCACTGGTCTTGGTGGACATTGATTGGTGGACATTGTTCTCCTCATTTACACTCGATTATGGAGAGTAGGAGATGGTTCCTGGATACAGTTGTTGAGGTGACGGACGAAAGACTGCTCAAATTTCTGAAGAATCGAATAAACGCTGGAGACATTACCACAAACGAGGCCGGTCAGGCACTTCTGGTGACGTTCCATCATCTGTCTGCTGAACCTGAATTAGTGGACACAGCAAAGGTAAATTTTTGATTCTTTAAATTTAGTAGCTTTTTTATTTAAATCATGCATTAAAGAGGCCATAAGTCTGTTGTTTAAGACATATTTATGTGTGTCAGACAAGCCTGAACTTGCAAATAAATTCGGCCACACACTTTAATCAAAAACGGGGGGAACTTGCAAACAAAAGAGCTCCAAATGACCCACTGTAGCAGTAAATTGGAAGCGAGTCAAGTTTTGCTTTTAATACTGGTCACTTATACTGTCCTTCTAGCTCTTTATGGATATTGTCATACAGTAAACACATCCGATTAACCAATTTAGCAAGACTAATAAATCAGGCTAAAAATATATTATTTACAAAGTCTTCTTTTCACTGTTTTGCAGGAATTTCTGACTTTTCCCTTTAGCAAATCTCATCCTCTATTGTGGAACACTGTCGTCTTATCATATGGTTCTCTGGTATACAGAGTCTGTGCCCGTGTAAACCCCTGTCCAATCACTACAGTGCAGGTATGATATTAACTTGACTGTTAAACAACATCTCATCTGATGAGAAATCTTTCTGATTTGTCCTATAATTCTCATTTTGAAGCCATTGATTGATATGGTCAACAATGGACTCGCCAAAGACAGTGATGAAGACACGATGCTGGCACTGAAAGCGCTTGGAAATGCGGGTCATCCATCAGGACTTAAGACCATAATGAAATTTCTCCCTGGCTTTTCAGTCAGAGCTAGTACACTCTCGGCTAGGGTTCAGGACGTAGCTGTGCAGTCCCTCCGACATCTTGCATTCAGAGATCCGCACAATGTAAGCATGGAAGCAATGAAAGCATTAAGTAATTAAGACTGCTTTCTCTTATTATTTTATCTACCAAAATAATATTATGTTATTTATATATTTAAATCTCAGGTGCAGGACATTGCTCTAACCATTTTCGCGCAGAGGACAGCACCTACCAAAGTACGAATGCTTGCGTCTTCGCTCTTGCTGGAGACTAAACCACCTGTAGCTTTAATCTCTGCCCTAACCGAACTTCTGCTCCAAGAAACGGATCTACAAGTGGCAAGTTTTGTTTACTCCAAACTCAGAGCAATCTCCATGTCATGCACCCCTGAGAATCATCAACTGTAAGATCAGTATGCACTTTTTTCAGTATATCGATAGAGATTATTTTTATTCATGTAACCTTTTCCTTTGACGTTTGTAATGTAGCTCAACGAGTTGTAACATTGCATTGAAAATCCTTTCTAAGAAGTTTGGACGTCTAAGCTATCGATTTAGCAAAGCTCTACATTTTGGTTGGTTTAATGGTAAGTACATTCACAATTTCTCCTCATGGACATGATTTGGGTGTTTTCTGTGTCAGTTTTCTGCATTTCTTCTTTTACACAGTTGCCATTATTATTATCTAATTCACATTTAGCACAAATAATGCATAATCATAAAGCTAAAGAAATGTATAACCCGGTCTGGCATGTCATTTCGCCTAAAGATACCAGTTTCCCTTTTACTGTACAAAGGGCAGCTATGGTCTTAAGGTTAGAGAACTGGGCCTGTGATGGGAAGGTTGTTAGGGATTTGGGTTTGTTAGGAACGCTTACAATGCCAGGACACACCACGGAGACACACCAGGGCAGATAGGTTGAAACAAAAGGGTCTTTATTTACAGAACGGGCACGGGGAGTCGCAAGCCGTCCACATGGAACATGAATGACACAGAAGGTTAACACGGAAAACACAAAACAACAACGAAAATGGAAACAAAATAACAGTGACAAACTAACAAAAACAGCAACAACACGGCAACAACAAGAATCCAGCCCCGAACGAAGGGCGAGTCCCAATATATAGCGCGGATGATTAGTACCAAACGGGATCCGGTGTGTGCGATTAGCATGGGGTGAACAAGCGAAGCGCAAAATGCACCACGTTGCCACGACAACCACACGCTGGCACACAGCGCGACCTCTAGGTTCCGGGTCCGTAACCCAGGGGGCGTGACTAGGAGAGGCAAGGTTCACGAGTTAGGAACGCGGTTCCAAACAAAGGTTGCTAGTTTGAGTCCGAGAGTAGACAGGTCATGACTGAAGTGCCCTAAAGCAAGACACTGATCCCCAAACTGCTCCACGGGTGATATGGCTAGGGCTGCCCATTGTGCTCACTGCTGCCCCCAGTGTGTATTTTAAAGCACAGCAGTAAATATGTAAGGATTATATTTCAAGTCATTGCAATTTTTTCCTTTTAAATTCACCTCATGCTTGCTAAGGATAAACACTTTTTAAGGATTACCCACTAACAAGTGCCTCGATAAAGTTATAGTAATAATGTTATTCCTGGTTAATATATAGCTCTAGAATAAAGATAAGAGTCAACATTTAACAATGACAGTGTAATAAACCACACACAATTTTAACATTTTAAAACTAGAGAAGCTGATTTCTTTTAAATATTTTCATTCAAGTTTGCATTCAAGTTTAACTGTATTATACCCACTGCTACAGATGAGTTTTTGATGGGCGCATCCAGCGAGTTTCATTTGCTGAGGAACGGTTCAAGCACAATTCCCACAGAAATCATCTCCAGTGGAAAGCTCTACTTCATTGGCAGAATGCTTAAATTATTTGAGGTATTGTTAAATATTTAAATGTTTTTTGACGACATATTCGACTGGTTTTTCTGACTTAACAATGATGCACAGATTGCCGTTAGTGCAGAGGGCATCAAAGAACTCTTTAGAGACATACCTGTCTTCTCTAAGGACTTTGGAGCCACTGATTTTGCTGCTATAATGAAAATAGTGAGTTACAAAAACGTGATTATCACTATTGATGTTCCCAGTGTCTTCATGATCAGTGCAAAAACTTTAAATGAATTTTGTAATTATTGTTTCAGCTCTCAGATTGGCAGTCCAAAGATAAGGATAAGCCTCTCGTATCTCTATATGCCAGGTTGTTTGGGCAGGAAATCTCCTTTGTAGATTTAAATCAAGATATTGTTCAAAAGATTGTGAAGGTAAGGATATGAACTTCATCTAATTCTTTATTTTATATCAAATATTTTACTGTGTATTACAGTCCCAAATCAAAAAGAAATGGCACTGAATAGAACATGTAAATAGAAAAGCTGTTTATTACATTAACTTTGGCTGTTATTTGATTCCAGAGAGTATGAGTCAGATTCATTTTGGTTTGTGTGCTCATATTTATTTTGCATAAAGCATTTTTAATAACATCCATTCCTGCATTTCAGTCTTGCGACAAATAAAACGAGATTTGCTTTAATATTTATTTTGGTCCTGTACTGAGACATTCATTTGTGTCTTTATAACATGTGCTTAGAAAAGGGATCTTAAAGGCAGCATAAGTTGGTCTATTGTCTGATTATAACTTTATGCATGAATGCTGCCATCACAGGAGTTGAAATGATCTTTGTCAAGGGCACTGACACAGTCTAGATTACGGGTCACCAACGTGGTCGCCCGAAAGGACCTCATGAGTCGCCCGCGAGCCTGTTCTAAAAATGCCTGCATATTTTGCACATTGATATTTATTTCCTACCTTGTTAAATTATTGTTGAAAATGATTGTGAGAAATCATTTACATGATCAGCATCTTCACATAGATGAA
>JAOTRQ010097650.1:0-10392 GCA_028565875.1 Hoplisoma paleatum
ATGAATATCATTAATTATTAATAGTAACATGTAATTAAAGGTTATAAATTTGTAATTTCACAAGTGTGTATCAAACTGGTTGCCCTTCACATTAGTTGGTACCCAAAAAGTACCTCTCAGTTTCAAAAAGGTTGGTGACCCCAACCATCCATCATTCAATCAGAGCTTTTGGTGATGTAGATCCTGATTCTGATTAATCAAACCAAGCTAAATGAAAGAAGGAAATGTGAAAAATCTGAGAAACACACTAAACATATTTTTAAAAAATAAAACACAATGTTAACAGGCTAGAAGGAAAGTAAGGCAACTGAAGAGAAGCATAAGTGCTCGTCTGACATTTACAAAAAAAGCATCTAGCTGATCCATCGACCTCTTGCAATAACGTTTAGACAAGACTAAAAACGGCTAAGAAGTTTGAATATTTATGCTGATCCAGTTCCTTAATGGGATGGTTTCATAATCCTAAATGTTCAAAGTGGAATTTTGAGGAAAGTAAATAAAGGTTGTGAAACGCTACAGACAACCACAAGCACTTAAATTGCTCAAGATGCTGATTAAAAACATTTTACAAATCCAAATCCATCCTGAAGTGGTATATATGATGAAAGTCGAGATCTGCCAGTCCCCTAGTAAATACAAGATACACTTTCAGGGGATCAATAAACATTTAGAAGTTGAGAAATGTTGTATGATTTAGAAATAGAATATGTTTTACATTTACAGAACTGCATGCAAGTCTTACACCACTCTTTGATTTGTAGTTTTAGCAATAGTAGAATGGTCATATATTTCTTTATTAGAATGCAACCAGAAATGCAGAAAATGTATATGTAGTGTCATAATAAACAGCATCAATAAACTAAAGCAGCTTTGCAGGATTTTGTGTTACCCCCCCAGTATACTTGAGCAATAGCAGAAACCTGGCTCCACTAGATCACAATGGAAAAAGGAATGGAACTCTAATAAAAGCCATTGCTAACATCTGTATTCGTTCTATACTACTTTGTGTCAAATTTTCAAAAAAAGTGTCTATTACACCAGCTTTGAGCAAAGCATGAGTGTAACATACACATGTTGTATGAAATTCAGTCATTTGAATCTTGCTACTATGTATAAAAGTGGCTTTGAATATTTTTGCAATGTTATTCTATTAGCATTTTAACAACTTTCAAATTCAAATTCAATTTTATTTGTCATTACACATATACAGATGTACAGTACAACGAAATGTTTCTCTTCCCATATCCCAACTTGTCTGGAAGTTGGGGTCAGAGCGCAGGGTCAGCCAATGTACGACGTACGTCCCTGGAGCAGACAGGGTTAAGGGTCTTGCTCAAGGACCCAACAGTGTAGCGGAGTGTAGCAGAGCCTGGATTTGAACCCCCAACCTTCGGGTTCCCAGCCCAACGCTCTACCCACTAGGCTACACTGTCCATCAAGCTATATTATCAACCTCTCTATAAATCTATTATGCTGTAGCATTGCACACTCACCCCATGTTTACATGGGTTTATGACAGTGCTCCAGTTACCTCCCACAGTCCAAAAACGCACTGTGTGCACTGCAGTTTAGTGCATAGTACGCACTAAGCATTTACTTCTTGGCGCACAATTTTATAGGAAAGTGTTGTCTCAAATAGAACACTACACTTCGTAAAAGGGACATTTGTACAAAGCAGTTGCTACTCTTGATTCTGTGATGGCTGATATTATAACTTGTCAAAAGGAATGAAAAAAGGAAAAAGTGTCCATTGTTTCACACTGTATTGTTTAAATGTTTGTATTACTCGATCCGGGTACTTTGAGTACACACAAACTTTTTGTCTTTGTCACATGCACTAAAACACAGTGTCCAAAATGTGTAAGTGCCGATTTGGGGTGCACCATTTATCTGTTCTTGTAAAAGCAATAGATATATCATTCTATACCAAGCACACATTTATATTACATTCATGCATTGATAGTGTGTGTGTGTGTGTGTGTGTGTGTGTGTGTGTGTGTGTGTGTGTGTCACAAACAAATGATTTGCCATATATTCCATCAAGTATTGTTGCACTTCAGTTGCAGTGTAATGAGAAAATGCTACCACTTGAGGGTGTAGTGCCTACTAGTGAGTGTAGTGATATAACAAGACCTGAATCATGTACAGTCTTATTACCTGCACATACTTTATGTCAATACTAATTTTTACTGAGACTTGTGCATTTGACCTCCTGTTGACTTCAGAAAGGTAATTCAAGTCTGATAAATGTGCTAGTTTTGTAGGGCTCATGCTCTATAAGCTGACGCAGGTTCGGTTGTGCTGTCTGGTATAACAGGATGTTATCCAATTGGGAATTTCTAACTGACCTGGAATCTGTGTTGTCAGTGTTGACCAGTCTGTCTGAAAGACGACAGTGATTGTGTGGGGTAAGAACTCTGGCCGACTGAAGAGCTCTTTCACGAGATTCAGAGCAGTGCAGAACACAGCCACATTGTTCCACCAAAGCTCTTTCATGAGTCTTAACAGCTTATGTGCTCACTGTGTCGGGAAAAAATGGTCTGTCAAATACTGTGCCATGAGGTACTTCAATACAGTCGGGTCAGAGATGGGCTATGTAGCTATGGAACTCCTTTTTGTTAGTTATTAATTTAATTGTTCTTTAGATTCTTGGCTTTTTAGATACCTGTTGTCATCATAATAGCAGTGTCCTGTAGTTTGCTTAATTGTCATAGCAATGACAAGTAATCACCCAGAAGCACCAGCATTAGTAACATAGTCGTTATAAAATTCAGATGCAAAAAATGGAATGAAAAAAAGGAAGAGAAAGAGTTTATTTGTCATCCTTACATATCCGAGTGTAAAATGCAGTTAGAAAGGTGGGATTCAATCCCTCAACCTTTCACGTGACAGACCAAAGCTAAAACTAGGCAACAAGGTTAAAGCAATACAGAAAACATTCGTTAACTTTAAGAAATGCCAACAGCAAATCGTTACTGTGTTTCTATAATGTTTAATATAAAGTAATTGTACACTTTATAGAAACACAACTTGCTAAACTGTTTTTGTTTGGCTAGTCTTTAGATTCTATTTCTCGAAAACCATGTCCCTTCTGACTAGTGCAATAACCCGGTATCTGCTCTCATCTATGAGGGGTGTAATTAAGCCACTGTAATTTCCTTTGCTGACTCTTTATCTAAAACATCCCTACCCTCTGGGTCAGAGCATTGGTCTCCCCACCCAATAAAAGACTGATATTTTTTAGTCACCGTTTTATTCTACAGCCATCTTTCTTGCTCCCTATTCTTCATTGTGATTGCCTTTGATCATACTATCAATTTCAAATCCAGAAAGTGGCACACTGTTTCACATGCAATACTAGAAGGCGCTCTGATAAATGCAACTAATACTTTAAAAAGTTCTGCATCTACTTTTATTTTCAAATAAATATGAATCTATATTTACATTTCATGTCACATGCCACACATGTGAAAAATCATATAATGGTATTAGCCCGGAAGATACCATTCGAATGGCTTAAAATCCAATATTACTGTGTTATTAGAGCTACAAAAAAAGTTAGAAGAGATTTGGTCAATAACATTTGTGTGAATAACACCATCATTTTCTTACCACTTAATTTTTTTATTGTATATTTTACAGGGATCACATGATCTTATAAGTCTGTGTTTCTATACATTTCTTGAAGCTTTTTAAAATGCATGTTTATATGTTTAAGCAAAACTATAGCAAAGTCTATAGAAGAAAGGGCTGAGATTAAAACCAATATTTATACCAAAACAAATCAATTTAGGAATTTTCTGTGATAAGAATTTCTTGTAAACGTAGAACTTAACAGTGAGGACATCAGAGTAAGATTCTGAATTAAAACTCATGTAAAGATATTTATATTTTTATTATAAAGATAATTATGTAAAGCTGGATGGCATGTTAGCAACATGTTGCAACACTCCAATGTACATGTTTATAAAGCTCGTAACTCATTTAGATGTGAAATTCCGAAGATGTTTTTTTAACATGCGAGATTATAAAACATGACTTTGTGTTGACCTGTTTAAAAATATAGTGTGAAAATATCTTCAGTCAGGACAGTTTCTTAAAGGCCAACACCAACTAGTGTTATGTGAATTATTAATACATCTGAAATAGCCTCAGAGTTGATGGATGATTCCGTTTGACTTTAATCTTCCCGCTGATGCATTACAAGATATTCAGGCTATTACATCCTATCAAATGTCGCATTACCACAGTGTGTAAAATGATGCCATGAGGAATCAAATTCCACACCACTGAGTCATCCTACTGACTCACTGTGATCTTCAGCGGCTTAAGTAACGTGATAAGTACTACTGAACGACACACAGCTTTTAACCAACACAGTGTGTTTGTACAGTGTGCCCGAGGTCAGCTTGTTAAGAGTTTATTCTTCACAAACACACTACAAGATCTGATCATCAGAGGAGTCGCAGGTATTTGTAGAAGAAGGATGGCATCTCAGCTGGCTGACAGAGCTGAATGTGTGGCGAGTGAACTGGCAGCCTTGTTCCTGTCAGACAGCAATCTGACTAATCGATCCTAATCCATCTGGCTAATCCATCGATCCAAACATCAAACAATGTGATGCATTGATGAGCCATATAAAGACTGATGTGATAGGTGATTGTTTCTCAATTGGGCTAAGCTGGTAACACAGAGTGAGCCGTGACATCACCTGTGGACATGCAGGATCTTTTAAAATTCACCTGATTACATTTTGATCCAGTTTGCTGCTATTTTCAGAGTAATAAATTCTGTAATATGAAGTTGTAAAACTGACCCAGATGAAACAAAAACCTCCTAAACGAAGTAACAGAAACAAACATAGTGTTACTATCTCGTATTTTCACTTCAGTAAACTAAATTGTGCTTTATTACACATGAATCAGTAGTTGCATAAACTCATGAAGTAAGAAGTAAATCTAGACAAACACATTTGATTTGTTTATTTCTCACACATAGATGTTTGAATTTTAGCGCCAGAAAGTGCGAAAAGGAATAAATATTTCAACAATATTTTAGGTGAATTAATAAAAGGCAATATGTATGGTGGAATTGTCACCAAGTTTTTTTTTTTACATAAAATCACCATGCCATAGGTTTATTAATAATGCATTTAAGGAGGGCAGGCAGCCATGTCTAGTCCTGCTTTACAGATTAGCTATTGTAGCTCAAATTACTGAAGTTAATGCTTGTTTTTATTGAAATTTTGTTAAGAATACACAGTACATGATGGGTGAAGGGTTTTTTTGGAAGCCAAAGGTTGACCAATAAAATGTTAGGAACAAAGATTATAATGGTTTGTCTGTACAGCGTACATTTTCTCAAGCAGTAATCATATAGGATGTGTTTATGAGGCAGCTGGGATTTGTTGGTTGCAGAACTGGGCTTGTGATCGAAAAGTTGCCAGATTGATTCCCGAGAGTCGACATGTCATGACTGAAGTGCCTTTAAGCAAGGCAGCAAACCCCTAACCGCTCCCCAGGCACCATGGCTAGTGCTGCCTCTTAGTCTGTTCAATAGTTCGTGCAAATGTGTGTTTCACTGCACGGATTGGGTTAAATGTGGAAGAATAATTATTTTGTGTGTAAAAATCACAATAGTGAAAAGAGAATTCAAAATGTTACATTGTGCATATGAGTCCTACTGTTGTGCACTGCACGAGCACAACAAAAGTAAAGGAGTGAGAAACAATAAAACAAACCTATAATAAACTATGAAATATGTGGTTTGGGCTACAACCTTATTTAATAAGCAGGTTACTTTTCCATGTTCATTTAATGCCAAAGGTTTATTTCTTGCAATCATCGTGGCAGTCAAAAATGTCAAAACACAGTTCACACCTCATATATGACATGTATAACACAATACAACCTGAAAATTCCTCTCAAATGTAAATCATTCTGTCCCACGGGTTTACAGTGAAATGCAAAGATGAGGATCACTCAATAGCAGATGATTTACACAAACTCAGAATAAAAAAAATAATCATTTCCTACCTTGACATACTCCATGGTGGGGTCCATACCGCCGCCTTCCCTGCGACAGAGAGACAACACTCTCTTTAGTGAACACATTTACCCCAAATCTTGGTCTTTCGGTCTCAAATCTTCTCTGTCCCTCCCTGTTTCTGACTATTCTATTTGCACACTGAGAAAGTCTGATTCGCTTCTGCCAGTCCTTCTGACCACTGACCACTTCACATAGCCGTGAGATGCCAGAGAACCCCCAACACACATGCACACTGGAGAGAGCATAGATCATATCGGGCTAAATGGTGTAGAAGAGGAAATGCATTATAGAGCATGAGATCAAGTCACTGGAGAAAATGGAATATGTAAAGTTTGAGCTAAAATGTTGTAGCACATTTAAAACAACATCAAACACATTCTATCAAACGTAGTGAAAAACATTTTTCTGTGTGGTATGCAAGAGTAAAAGTAGAAAAACATTCGAGAATGAAGTTTACTCATGTTTAGCATCTCAACATACAATTAAATGTATCTTTAACTCACACTAAATGCAGCCTCAGGCCGTGGTCAGTTCTGCCAAATGCAGCATTTTTAGTCTGGAATGCAGCATGCAGGAACAAGGATGGTGAGATGAGAAAAGCTCTTGCTTAAAGCCCAATATTGGTTAAGTGGCCACACATATGTTTTTATTTCTCCACCCAGCTCCATCTTTACCGCCTGTACAGCAACGACAAATTCATCTAACCACCTTTCATCTAACATGAAAAATAGCCAGCCTTCGCTTTTTCTCTTACTTACAGACTTTCCTTGTCTTTTCCCCCCTTTCTCTTCTTTATGATGTGTTCTGTCCTTATTTTTCTAGTCTTGGTTTGCAGGCGGCAGAGATTAAGTGTCGAACACCCTCGGGGAAGGATTGGGCTCATGTTTAAAGGTTATGCCCATTCAAAAGCATTTCAAATGGTCGACATTTTAATGCTGAAAGTGCTTATTCAGTTTTAGATAACAAAATTGGAAAACTAGCTGTTTTTTTAAGGTTCAAACTCCCGGTGGGGCGATCCAGGTCCTTTTTGTGTGGAGTTTTTATGTCCTTGTGCTTGCATGGGTTTACTCAAGGTGCTCAGGTTTCCTCCCACAGTAGGATTAATTGAAAATACCAAAATTATTGATGATGCTTGATACAAACTCATGTACTGATTAAACTTAAGCAATGAGTGAGTGTTTCCTGGCATGAGTGTAAACAATATGTAGAACATGACGTTAAAATCCCAATAAAATATCTTTCTTTGTTTTATCTTAATTACAATTAATGAATAAAAATAGGGTAGCTGAATTCGATCTCCACGTGGGGTGGTCTGGGTAATATCTGTTTGAAGTTTATATATTCTCCTCGATTCTGCATGGGTTTACTACGGGTGTTAAGGTTTCCTCTTACAGTCCAAAAGCATGCAAGTGTGGTGAATTGCAGATACAAGATTATCCATGACTGTATTTGATCTAAGCTTATGAACTGATGGATCTTGTTTATTGAGTAATTATAGTTTATAGTTAATAGATTTGATCAGTAAAATTACTGTTAAGTGCAGAAATGTTGTTTATGAAGTTGGTCATTGAAAAAAGTGAACATGCAATAGCACTGCTTTACCAGCAGATGTCACCAAGCTCATAGAATACCATCTAAATGCACCAGCGTTTTCTGCTAGTGAAGCAAATTATTATGACGTATTAAATACAGGGTTGACGAAATTCTAAAGTTACACAATACAAAACAAGGGTTTAATTCTCTAGCAAAAATGCACTTAATTAAATAGCGTTTTTATTCTTCATTTGCAGGTGCATTTTTGGCTTTCCTAGTGCTACAAGATTCAGAATAATGTTGAACATTTTTTGATCTCGGTCCTGACAAAGCAGTCAATGGAAAAAGTAATAAATGTGTAAAACTCTTCAGGAGTCTGATATTCTTGTCCTTGTGGTAAAGTTAAATACATCAAGCTTATAAAAACTAGACATATGGTCTACATCGCTGAAAAAAGCATGAGGCCAAAAAGCCGCAAACATCCAAAGACACACATCCGTCTCACTCCTGCTTTGCCCTTTTAATCCACAGCTGTATTGTTTCCTAAATTAGTTATTTGTACTTTGTTGAAGTGTGGAGTTTCCCAAAACCTCTTCGGTCATGTTCAGGACACCAAAGGGAGGACTCAGCAGGTCATAGAAAGGGTGAGTCTGAACTTCAGTAAACAGTTTTATTTAAGACATTTTGGCATCTGGTAGGCAATAAACCCTTAAACACAGAAATAGATGTCAGTCAGATGTATCACACAAACAGATGTTTTAATCCAATCGACTGACAATGATCATCGATACAGCATTTTCAGGCCTGTGTGCCTTGTGGTACTGGCCTATGTGCCTACAGTGGTAACATTCTGGTGGTAGGGCTAGACCAAGCAAGCTGCTGATTACTACTCTCATACCTTAACCACTAAGCCACCGATGCCATTGACCAAACTTAAAAAATAAAGAAACAATTTAACTCTTTTCCCCATAAACATTTTGACACCACAATACTCACAATGACATAGTATTGACACCTCCAGTATTTATTTATTATAAATCTGATTTGATGACTACATTTTCAGAGTTGTGTAGTATCTGATCAAACTATTATTGTAAAAGTCATTAATAATCCCTCATGAACATTTGTTTTTTATGCAAATATGTTTCACGGGTAGCCGTGGTAACTTATACATATGGGTTGTTTCAGAGAAAGTGTTCGCCAAGCTTTTGGTAATGATTGTTCTATTGAACTGCTGGATGTCTCTTAATGATCACTGAGACATAACCAAATGTCTTGTTGTCACAACAGTTTTTCTAGTGTGGCCTGGTTGTGTTATTATTTGACACAATGTTCCGAAATCGTTTCTAATGTTTGCTGAACTTATCAAATTATGTCTAGGTGACATGAAGCAGCTAATCTTCTATCAACAGCTAAAAACAAGCGGATGTTTATTCAGCTTTCATCTGAAACCGTACGTCACATGGATACAGATGCACACACCCCTAGTTAAAAAGGACATATCAAATCAATAAAAACGATGCAGACAGAAAAGCTAAAGTTTTTACACATGTACTGGTCACGTTTCGACTTTCAGAGCTCTGCAAAATGCCTCTTTGCCCAAACCTCCTACATGATCCATTGTTGTTTGTCAGCTAGATCATTTCAGCACAGTACAATATCTCACTATCCTGCTTTCCATCAATGTGTTACTATATAAATAACTCACATGACATACACGCTCTCTTCCTCCATTGCCCTTTTATTGTTCCTTCATTGCTCTATGAATGAATTAGCAGGAGTCCATCTATTCTCATATTCCCATGATCTGCCGTATCAACAGATATGGATGCACTTTTAGCTTAATGCTAATATCAGGTTACTTCTCAACTACCTTTAAAATATATTTGTAGAATGTCGGTAAAGTATTTCTTAACTTTCATCAAACTGTATCAGAAATACATTCGTAAATATGTCTGTGACTACAAGTTATACGACTTCTAAACAGAAAACCACCAAACTCATTTTATCTGTCAAAATTATGGGATTCTTTGAACATTCATTTTTAGAAAATTTTACCAATTTTTTATTTTTTTGTACTTATGTAAAAGTGAATTTCTTATTTCTCAGTTAGTTTGCTTAAAATTATTGAATTAATTATAATAATAATAATAATAATTATTATTATTAATAATATTATTATTATTATTAATAATAATAATAATAATAATAATAATAAACTCATGCATAAGGTCATGCCAGGCAAGTCTGGTTTAATGCTTGATACGCCAAGTATATGCTAATATAGACAAAGTAAACATTTTCATCATTAATAAAACTAACAAATAATGAAAAGTTGAACTTGTGCTTTGGTTGATTTTTTCCCACACAGTATGTTAAGCATGCAGGATGGTTAAAGATCCAAACCAGCAGCAGATGTGAGGCTGAACTATTAACCGAAATTGTCACTTTAATGAATTTGTGTGTGTGGAACCCGTACACTTTAGTAAAGTTCAGTAGTTTTGGAATGTGCCATCGATTGGACTCAATAAAACCTCTGGGTAAAAAATGGTCTTTATGCAGCTTTGGAAAAACTCAACGAGTCTAAAACTGTGGTTTTTTGCCTACTGATTAAAAAAAAAAGAAAGTTGTTCTAATTGAAATAATTTACTAATATTTATAATAA
This sequence comes from Hoplisoma paleatum, assembly GCA_028565875.1. NCBI lineage: Eukaryota > Metazoa > Chordata > Actinopteri > Siluriformes > Callichthyidae > Hoplisoma > Hoplisoma paleatum. The sequence goes on from JAOTRQ010097650.1 coordinate 10,247, forward strand.
GGTGAAACCTATGAGTGCGGCACGGTGGCTGAGTGGTTCAGCACTGTCGCCTCACAGCAAGAAGTCCAAGGTTCGATCCCCGGGTCGGGCTGGGGACTTTCTGTGCGGAGTTTGCATGTTCTCCCCGTGTTAGCGTGGGTTTCCTC